>JASPKZ010010684.1:770000-1077500 GCA_030220185.1 Diploptera punctata | reverse complement strand
AGCTTCTCATTATATTATTCAATTGTTTGTGTGTAAAACTAAAACAAAAGACAGTCAGAAGTCTAACTTCTCATTATATTATTCAATTGTTTGTATGTGGAACCAAAACAAAAGACAGTCAGAAGTCTAATTTCTCATTATACTATTCAACTATTTGTGTGTGAAACTGAAACAAAAGACAGTCAGAAGTCTAACTTCTCATTATATTATTCAATTGTTTCTGTGTGAAACCAAAACAAAAGACAGTCAGAAGTCTAACTTATATTATTCAATTGTTTGTGTGTGGAACCAAAACAAAAGACAGTCAGAAGTCTAACTTATTATATTATTCAATTGTTTGTGTGTGGAACCAAAACAAAATACAGTCAGAAGTCTAACTTCTCATTCAACTATTCAACTGTTTGTGTGTGAAACTGAAACAAAAGACAGTCAGAAGTCTAACTTCTCATTATACTATTCAACTGGTTGTGTGTAAAAATAAAACAAAAGACTGTCAGAAGTATAAAGTATCATATTATTCAATTGTTTGTGTGTGGAACCAAAACAAAAGACAGCCAGAAGTCTAATTTCTCATTATATTATTCAATTGTTTGTGTGTAAAACCAAAACAAAAGACATTCAGAAGTCTAACTTATTATATTATTCAATTGTTTGTGTGTGGAACCAAAACCAAAGACAGTCAGAAGTCTAATTTCACATTATACTATTCAACTATTTGTGTGTGTAACTGAAACAAAAGACAGTCAGAAGTCTAGCTTCTTATTATATTATTCAATTGTTTGTGTGTAAAACTAAAACAAAAGACAGTCAGAAGTCCAACTTCTCATTATATTATTCAACTGTTTGTGTGTAAAACTAAAACAAAAGACAGTCAGAAGTCTAACGTATCATATTATTCAATTGTTTGTGTGTGGAACCAAATTAAAAGACAGTCAGAAGTCTAACTTCTCATTATATTATTCAATTGTTTGTGTGTAAAACCAAAACAAAAGACAGTCAGAAGTCTAACTTCTCATTATATTATTCAATTGTTTGTGTGTAAAACCAAAACAAAAGACAGTCAGAAGTCTAACTTCTCATTACATTATTCAATTGTTTGTGTGTAAAACCAAAACAAAAGACAGTCAGAAGTCTAACTTCTCATTATATTATTCAATTGTTTGTGTGTAAAACCAAAACAAAAGACAGTCAGAAGTCTAACTTCTCATTATACTATTCAAATATTTGTGTGTAAAACTGAAACAAAAGACAGTCAGAAGTCTAACTTCTCATTATATTATTCAATTGTTTGTGTGTAAAACCAAAACAAAATACAGTCAGAAGTCTAACTTCTCATTATACTATGTTCCAATCTTACCTTTTAGTTCATAAAAATTCTGATTCCACTGATAACTCACTGACACTATAGAACCCGGTGGTTCATGGGTGCGTAGATATAGACTCTCTATACATCCCTATCCTGAGCTAATTGTTTCCATTCATCACCTATATAATTTACTTCCCTCAAATCATGGTTAATGTTAATCTCCACCTCATTCTTGATCTACCAACTGGGTGTTCTCCATCTGGTTTTCCTACAAGAAGCTTCCATGCTCCTCTTACATTGTACATTCGTGTCACATGTCCTGCCTATTGCAGACTATGAGACTTAACTGTTCTTATTACATGTGGTTTCCTTTCAAGAACCTGTAGCTCACGGTTAAGTAGTCTTCTCCATTCACCTGTTTGTTCATCTCTCTTCCATCCAATCATTTTCGTAAGAACTTTATTCTTAAATGCTCGTAATCATAAAATAAGAGTCGCGCACCGTAGCCAAGTGGTTAAGGCGAGATGTCTTGGCAAGAGCTACGGGACTTGCGCTGGTTCGAGTCTCCATGGGGTAAGACATTTTCTCAATGAAATTTGGCCAGTATGGGACCGGTGCCCACCCGGCATCGTGAGGCATTTGTGTAGCTACAATAAGTAGCGACCAGCTGCAACGGCTGGGGAACCCGACATGCTGACCACATGTCACCCCTATACTGGCTGGATGATCGTCTACCTCTGTGATTAACACATGTGGATGTGAGGCCAGCAGCCGGATCTCTAGGCCTGTCGCACTTCGAGTTTGGAGTTTTAAAATAAGAGTCCATGTTTCGCATGCATGTAATATAACTGGAAGAATAACAGTTTTATGTATTTTCAGTTTAACGTTTGGGACATCAAGAGTCTCTGCAATGCATAATAGCACGCATTTCCGGAATTGAGCCTATGTTTAATTTCTTTGTGCATCTCATTCCTATTTGTGGTTATTGTTTCTAGGTATTTGAATTCAGCCAATTCTCTTCCCTTTAAAACAATACCTATTCGTTCTATATTTTAAACAATTTTAAAAAATCTATATCTATTTACGTATTTCAATAACTAAGCTCTCATTATCTCTATTAACATTTTTATTATTTTTATTATATTAAATCTGGATGCAATGTAATTCCGAACTTTATTATTTATTCCCTTAATGGATTGGATTTCACAGAATTCGTTTTACCATCTCATTTCCATACATTAATTTTATAAAAAAAAGTTCCACTGAAATGTATTTTAATAATTTTACTAACAGCATTTAAATGATATATAAATTAAACATAGGTTCAATTCTGGAAATGCATTACAGGGGCTCTTGTCGTCCAAACGTCTCTAAAAAAAACACAGAAATATATAAATCTGTTATTCTACCAGTTCTATTAAATGGATGTGAAACCTGGACTCTTACTTTAAGGGAGGAAATGAGAATACGAGTATTTGAGAATAAAGTACTTAGGAACATTTTTGGACCAAAGAGAGATGAGCAGACAGGTGAATGGGGAAGACTACATAACAATGAACTACATGGTTTTATAGGAAGTCAGATATGAGTTTTTCTCAATAAACAAGAAAAAAAACAAGGTTTTTCTTAATACATTTAAAAAACCTAAGAAAAACTTTGAACTTCAAAATTCCCGCAGATTCTGACTAAAAAATAAATAAGTTTAATTATATAACAGGAACAGTAAAAAGAACTTTGAAAAATAAAGCCAGGAAAGACTCTATAATGAAATTATACAAGACAATGGCAGTGCCTATTATTACTTATGGATCCGAAACATGGACAGTGACAACACAACAATCTGTCAGGATACAAGCTGCTGAAATGAGATTCCTCAGACCAATAGCAGGATATCAAAGAACAGACAAAAAAATAACACAGAAATAAGACAACTAAAAGTAGAGGAATTAAAAATAACAATAGTGAAATACAGAACAAACTGGAAACAACAATTAGCAAGGATGACTGAGAATACAATACCAAAAGCAGCATACAGCTAATCAACACGAGGAAGAAGAAGCTTGGGAAGACCAAAGAAAAGATGGAAACAGCAGCAATTTAGAGCTGTAACATGCTAGAATATAAGCCTAAACCGTGAAGAAGAACATTTTTGGACCAAAGAAGGATGAAGACAGGTGAATGGAGAAAACTACATAATAGTGAGCTACATTATATGTATAAGAAGCCATATATAATAAGAACAGTTAAGTCTGGTAGACTGTGATGGACAGGACATGTGGCACGATGGAGAATGGAAGATGGGCATGGATATTCTGTTGAAAATACCAGACGGAAACAGCCCACTAGGTAAGCCAAGAATGGGATGAGAGAATAACTTTAAACACGGTTTGAGGAAAGTAGATTATACAGAGTTGATGGTTGAACGTTAGATGTGGATAGGGATGTATGGAGAGCTCATGTCCGAGCGGTTATGAATGTATTGGTTCGACAGTGTCTGAGTTACAAATAATAAAATATCCAAATTAATTTATTGCCAATTCACTGCTACCAGACAAAAGAATTGGAATAGCCAGTGTGACGCGAAAAATTTCCAATCATACATCATGCGCATGCGTCAATAAACGCGAAGCGGTTTACACTATGGAATCACGGGATTCAGCCAACATATACACGATATTTAACGAACCTAAAAGCTAACCTAACGCAATTTAAGAAATCTAGCCTGTGAAACTCCAACCTAAAAGCTAACCTAAAGCAATTTAAGCACTCTAACTTGTGAAAGACTAATCTAAAAGCTAACCTAACGCAATTTAAGAACTCTAACCTGTGAAAGACCAATCTAAAAACTAACAAAACGCAATTTAAGCACTCTAAACTTTGAAACATCAATCTAGAAGCTAACCTAACGCAAATTAAGTACTCTAACCTGTGAAAGTCCAATATAAAAGCTAACAAAACGCAATTTAAGCACTCTAAACTTTGAAACATCAATCTAGAAGCTAACCTAACGCAATTTAAGCAGTCTAACCTGTGAAAGACCAACACAAAAGATAACCTAATGCAATTTAAGCACTCTAACCTGTGAAAGCATGCAACGTCCAAAAATAAATAGTACATTCTGAAATTCTGAAGTACATGTGTACAGTTAATTCTACATACTCTATGTTGGCTGCACTGGAGCACGACTTTGTTTTTTCTTAGAATATTCGTTAAAATCAATATAGCTGCCAGGTCTTCATGCTATGTATGTAGTTAAATGTCACAGAAAAATATATTGAAATAATTGTTAGAAATAATGTAGAAATCATTGTAAATGGTGGGAAATAATTTGAAAAAATGAAACCCTAAGAATAAAATTTGACAGGAGTTTATGAAGGAATTAAAAAAGTCGCGTCGCAGTTTAGCCGAATTTCTATATATAAAGATGTCCGGATGAGATGCAAAAGGGAAACATTTTAGAACTTTGTACATTTATTATTAAATAACAATAAACATTATGTTATTGTCAACAAGTGTCAGGTATTACCCTAAATTAGTTCTACAATTCACCAGGACATGTGGCACGTATGGGGAATGAAAGACGTGCATGGAAACTTCTTGTAGGAAAGCCAGAGGGAAAACGCCCAGTTGGTAGACCAAGAATGAGGCGGGAGAACAACATTAACTATGATTTGAGGGAAATAGATTATACAGGGAATGATTGGAAAGCATTAGCTCAGGATAGGGATGTATGGAGAGCTTATGTCCGCGCGGCCATGAACCTACGGGTTCGATAGTGCCAGTGAGTGAGTAAGTGAGTAAGTATTCACCATTTGTAACTTTTTCTCTAAAGTGTACCGATTTTTTATAACCAATACTAATACAAATCGTATCAAATGCCGTTGAGGTCATAAGATATACTTACTTACTCACTGGCACTATCAAACCCGTAGGTTCATGGCCGCGCGGACATAAGCTCTCCTGAGCTAATGCTTTCCAATCATTCCCTGTATAATTTAAAGTAAAGTATTCTCACTACAGGCCTCAGGAGGCCCTTGGGGTAGCAGGAGGTTAAGGCTCCCACTGTTTCTAGACAATCGGCACTTGATGTCAGCCGGGTTGTCAGCCCTGCGTGACGGCCGCCTTTACCCCAGAACAAGCGTCTGGTACTCATTTCCGTTAGAGGCTGAGTCGACCCCAGGGCCATAGTGCCGCCAGAAGGTTTGGGTCAGTTTAAAAATCCTGACCCCACCGGGACTTGAACCCTCGACCTTCCGGCTTGTAGCGCAGTGCCTTAACCACTACGCTTTTACTTCCCTCAAATCATAGTTAATGTTATTCTCCCACCTCATTCTTGGTCTACCAACTGGGCGCCTTCTCTCTGGCTTTCCTACAAAAAGCTTCCATACAAGTCTCATTCCCCATACGTGCAACATGCATTTCTTGACGGTTGTATTTTTACGGTGAAAGATCGTCACTCTTTCGACCAAGGTACTTTTTTCGTCTGGCTTATCACCTTCGACCAGTCCGGCATGGGTAACTCTATCGGCAGCAATGCTACCGCCGGCATAGCTCTCAGGTGGTCATAAAATATAATCATCATCATCATCTGCATTCATGGATTAGGTATGTTGACCCGTTCCGACTTCAGCCCATCTCTTTCTAGGTCTGCCCACATCTCGGGTGCCTTTAGGTTTGTATTTTGTTATTTGTTTTGGATATCCATCTTCATTCATTCTGTCTATGTGTTGCTTCCATTTTTGTCTATATGTAGGCTAACTGTTTTATCAGTTATTGCAAATATTTCAAGTTCCTGTCTTATTTCTGTGTTCTTGAATCTGTCTTCCTTAGTGCACCCTTTAACAGATCTCAAAAATTTCATTTCTGCCGCCGTTATTCTACTTAGATCTTGTTTTTTTATGTATCCAGGCTTCTGATATAATATAAATTAAAATATGTACCTGTTGGCAAGTTCCGTGGTCCTCAACCTTATCAAAATTATGTATTAAAAATATTATTTGGAGGCCTTTCGGGAGTTAACTTCCATCATCAGCAGGATGAGTATGCGCTACTAGTTGATGTATCTAAGATGTTGTAGACGGTGCTACTAGTGACGCATCAAAACTATCAACGTCTATATCTTAGACACATCAACAAGAGCGGATACTCACTCTGCTGATGATGGAAGTTAACTCCCGAAAGACCTCCAAATAATACTTTAACCCTTAAATTCGTAATATATCCTTTTGGATACATCAGTTGATTTAATCAATTTAATATTTTAAATAAATCAGAAGAAAACGAACAAAAAGAAACCACTAAAATGTGTGTCTAATTATACAATATACATAATAATAACAGTTACACAATATTCCGTTTTCACTGCGGTCCGCAACATTCAAATAACTAACAGAAGAAATTTGTGTTTTGCCAATTTAAGGGTTAAAAACGGCACCTGCCAACAAGTACATTTTTATTTTTTTAAATTTTTATCTTATAATTTTTGCAGATTTTTTTTTCTGAAAACTGTGTTGTGTGGAAAGCTTTCCTTTCGCATCTCAGCGAATCAATTAATAATGGTTTTGTTGGCATCACATGTGAAGTGCTGGGAATACAGACGTCCCAGCCTCATTAACGTCATGCATGTGCTACTATACACTCACTCACTGAGTTATCAAAGCCTTCATGGTCCACATAACACAATACCATGCACAAACATTGTTCCATTAGTACATTTATTAACACTCAGTTCACAAGACCCTACAAAATACCTCATCATTTTTTCACTGTCATGTCCTCAGAGGACTAGTGGTTAAGTTCCTTGTCTCCGGTCGCGAGTTCAACCCGGCCGAGGTGGATGAATTTTTTTTTAGGATGGAAAAATCCAAGGAGCAAGGCCTCCGGGAGGGACTTTAAGCCGTTGGTCCCGAGTCTGAAGATTTTCAGGCTCGTAAAAGATCTTTAAGCCTGAATGAAAAGGCCTCTAAGCAAAAATTGACTGACCATCATCCTAGTAATACCTCAGTTGGCTACTAGATGTCTCATTGGATCTGTATTTTTACTTTAAACCATTCCTGACATCTGTAGGGAATTAATTTAACTAAATTAACTTTTTCTAGTAACTCCTAACAAAGAAGAGACAGAGGCACATCGAAGGACTGTAACGCAATTGTAGAAATACTTACTTACTCACTGGCACTTCATGGCCGCGCGGACATAAGCTCTCCATACATCCCTATCCTGAGCTAATACTTTCCAATCATTCCCTGTATAATCTACTTCCCTCAAATCATAGTTAATGTTATTCTCCCACCTTATTCTTGGTCTACCAACTGGGCGTTTTCCCTCTCGCTTTCCTACAAGAAGCTTCCATGCAAGTCTTTCATTCCCTATACGTGCAACATGTCCTGCCCATCGCAGTCTACGAGACTTAACTGTTCTTATTATATCTGACTTCCTATAAAGACCATGTAGTTCATTGTTATGTACTCTTCTCCATTCCCCTGTCTGTTCATCTCTCTTTGGCCCAAAAATTTTCCTAAGTACTTTATTCTCAAATACTCGTAATCTCCTTTCCTCCCTTAAAGTAAGAGTCTATGTTTCGCATCCATATAATATAACTGGTAGAATAATAGTTTTATATATTTTCATTTTAACGTTTTTTGAAAGGAGTTGGGACGACAAGAGTCTCTGCAATGCATAATAGCACGCATTCCCAGAATTGAGCCTATGTTTAATTTCTTTGTGCATCTCATTCCTATTTGTGATCATTGTTCCTAGGTATTTGAATTCAGCCACTTCTTCAAAATTTCCCTCATTTGTCATTAGCTGACCATTTCCATTATATAATGAATTTCTACGTTTGACCATATATTTAGTTTTACTGATATTAACTTCCAGTCCTAATTTCTTAGTGTTACTCAATAGTGTGTGCGTGTTGTCCTTTAGTATCTCCTCGCTATCGCCCAATAGTACTACATCATCAGCATAAACTAACAACTTATTAATACCATTGTGTTGTAATCCTTCCTCATTCCCCAAAGATTTAATGGCATGCTCTAGTACAAAATTAAATAGTAGAGGAGATAGTGCATCTCCTTGCTTCAACCCATTCTGGATTACAAAAGTGTCTGAAAACTGTTTGCCTACACGCACCCTACTCTTTGAGCTATTTAGACACATTCGTATAAGTCTAACTAACTTTTTAGGAATTCCGAACTCCAGCAGGATACTATATAACTTCTCCCTCTTAATTGAATCATATGCTTTTTTGAAGTAATCTTTTTCGGACATTGGTACCTTATTAAAAAAATGATCAACATATCTCAATATAACCACCTCACCTCTGTCGTCGGTGTTTTTAGCAACACCCTTTATAATGTGTGGAGGTGAAATAACAGAAAGAGCCCAAGCAATATTAGTAAGCACAAAATTAAGCCCTATGTTTAATACAAAATTTGTTTTATTCAAGATTTGTTTAGCAAAGTATCCATGTTGCCGTGAGCTGGCTGAATAAAGTAAGTGAGGTTATGGTGCACTAAGAATACAATGTGTTGCATTATGTTTGTCGGTAAGTGCTATTACACTCTGTAGAGATATTTACGAGGAAAGACGGGAGCAGGAAATGCTACGTCTAGACGCAATGTACCTGGCGCCAGCTTTGTTTATATTAAGGTATATTATTGTATGCACTCAACTTATTTAAAACTCGTTTCTCCCTGGTTTTTAATACAACTCTCTTTATACCAGTTCAAAACGTTTGCAATTTCCTGCTGATCTCACAAACAAACAAATTGATTCTCTTGTATTCATTAAAAAAACAGGAAATCCTCAATTTTTAAATTAAGGTAAACATTTTAAGGGGAGATTAAAAGGTGATTTTAGTTAAAGAAATCTCAAATTTGGTTTTTTGTACTTTTAAATTGTTTGAAATATTCTGCGCTAATTGATATATTATTGATATCTGCTCATTTTAAGTATTTTTAACACATTTTTAAAAGTATGACTGCATCACTAATTTGACACAAGGAATGTTCTACTTAAACTGGTTTTTTCGACTAACTAAAATTTTGATATGGAAGACCCGTTTTATTAGACACTATAAGAGATAAATGTATAAAAATTTAGAGCATGTATAGTAACAGTGTAAAAAAATCACATTTATACCTCAAATAGTTCCTGAGAAAATGGGTCTCAAAGTTTTACATTTTAACGTTGTCGGGATAGGGATAGGGATTTTATTTAACCTCCCTATTTCACTCTAGAATCATATAAAAACACAGTGTTTACAACAAATAATCCTGTAATTAAGAAATGTATGCTAACTAAATATGGAAGTGAAGTTTGGACCCTGAATCAGAGAGATAAAAAGAAATTGGATACAGCACATATGAGATTGGAGACCACTTCTTGGATTCACAAGATTGCATCATTAAATAAATATTGTTATAAAAAATTTAAAGTCGAAAATATATTAGGCCTAATTGAAGTAATCAAATATCAACAAAATTGGAAACAACATGTATTGATGATGGAAATACAAACAGTTGAATAATATAATGAGAAGTTAGATTTCTGACTGTCTTTTGTTTTGGTTTCATACACAAACAGTTGAATGGTATAATGAGAAGTTAGACTTCTGACTGCCTTTTGTTTTGATTTCACACACAAACAGTTGAATAGTATAATGAGAAGATGGCCTTCTGATTGTCTTTGTTTTGATTTGACACTCAAACAGTTGAATAGTATAATGAGAAGTTAGACTTCTGACTGTCATTTGTTTTGGTTTCATACACAAACAGTTGAATGGTATAATGAGAAGTTAGATTCCTGACTGTCTTTTGTTTTGATTTCACACACAAACAGTTCAATAGTGTAAAGAGAAGTTATACTCCTGACTGCCTTTTGTTTTGTTTCACGCACAAACAGCTGAATAGTATAATGAAAAGTTAGACTTCTGACTGTCATTTGTTTTTGTTTCACACACAAATAGTTGAATAGTGTAAAGATATGTTAGACTCCTGACTGTCTTTTGTTTTGATTTCACACACAAACAGTTCAATAGTGTAAAGAGAAGTTATACTCCTGACTGCCTTTTGTTTTGTTTCACACACAAACAGTTGAATAGTATAATGAAAAGTTAGACTTCTGATTGTTCTTTCTTTTGGTTTCACACACAAACAGTTGAATAATATATACTGTCTGCATTGCAAACTTATCTTTTACTACATAAAAATCCTAGCACTGATGATGAGATAAATAAATGACTAACAATAATAAAATTGTTGTTTATTTGGGGGTGAAGGTGACCTCCATGCGACTAAATGATCCAGTATTTTCCACGCGACTAATTGACGGCTAGACGTGGTGAGAAATTCGCTTAGTTTACGCTTTCCCTACGTCACGGAATTTTATGAGTTGTAGTAAGTTAAATTGAATTAGAAACTACTGCTTTCCGAGAAGATGTTACAAATATATCAAGACGCATATCGGTTTCAAGTCGCGACAAACATTGTTACCAACTTAAAGCCCGTCTTCAGAAACTTAAACACAAGACTTTCTCGTTAAACGTATTGTTTACTAAAACTTGCTGCTGTTGTATTAATTACAACCAAACTATACTCTCTCACAAACTTACTATCAATTTACACTAAGCCAAAGTAAGAAGTGGCTGAATTCAAATACCTAGGAACAATAATTACAAATAGGAATGAGGTGCACAAAGAAATTAAACATAGGCTCAATTCTGGAAATGCGTGCTATTATGCATTGCAGAGACTCTTGATGTCCCAACTCCTTTCAAAAAATGTTAAACAGAAAATATATAAAACTATTATTCTACCAGTTATATTATATGGATGCGAAACATGGACTCATACTTTAAGAGAGGAAAGGAGATTACAAGTATTTGAGAATAAAGTTCTTAGGAAAAATTTTGGACCAAAGAGAGGTGAACAGACAGGTGAATGTAGAAGACTACATAACAGTGAACTACATGGTCTTTATAGGAAGCCAGATATAATAAGAACAGTCAAGTCTCGTAGACTGCGATGGGCAGGACATGTTGCACGTATGGGGAATGAAAGACTTGCATGGAAGCTTCTTGTAGGAAAGCCAGAGGGAAAACGCCCAGTTGGTAGACCAAGAATGAGTTGGCAGAATTACATTAACTATGATTTGAGGGAAGTAGATTATACAGGGAATTATTGGAAAACATTAGCTCAGGATAGGGATGTATTGAAAGCTTATGTCCGCGCGGCCATGAACCTACGGGTTCGATAGTGCCAGTGAGTAAGTAAGTAAGTATAGTTAAACAATGATTTGTGAGTAAACAGCTTAATTTTATTCGTTAAATAGTCCTAACAAATGCCACTCTTGATTTCCAAATTCTCTGGATAAATTGGAAATCACTCGTGTCATTGTTTATGAAAAATAACTTGCTAATAACTAAATATTAACAATTTAATACAGAATTGAGTCAAAAAGTGACATATTTGTATACAATGTAAAAATGACCTAACACATATATATCTAAAAATGCTACAATTAGAAATATAAAATACATATTGAACACTGATTCAGGTAGAAAAAATGTCTAACTTAATCAGTTTTCACTACTTATTTTCCATTTTATGTTATTTCATTACATTCTTTGTATCTTTCTTATTTTCACTCAATTTCTCTAAGATTCTGATTAGAATTCATGGAGCTGTGGTGGAATGAATTTACACATCTGTAATAATTATTTTTCTGCACTGCTATTAATGACTTGACTGTTTGCGCCATTTTGTTACACATAGATCACTATTCGCTTGAAAGCCAACTTTTAAAAATAAATAAAACAGGTCTGGAAGAGAGTATGGATAGTTTTACATGCACCTGCCGTGATACTCTGCAGATAGAACAGAAATCAACTGAAAACTCAACTTTCGAATTTCTGTTGGTTAGATCTGTTTTCGGAGCAAGTGTTCAATTTTATGTGAAATATTTAGGTGTGTACTCACTTGCCTACTCACTGGCACTATCGAACCCGTAGGTCCATGGCCGCGCGGACATAAGCTCTCCGTACATCCCTATCCTGATCTATTACTTTCCAATCATTCCCTGTATAATCTACTTCCCTCAAATCATAGTTAATGTTATTCTCCCACCTCATTGTTGGTCTACCAACTGGGCGTTTTCCCTCTGGTTTTCCTACAAGAAGCTTCCATGCACGTCTTTCATTCCCCATACGTGCAACATGTCCTGCCCATCGCAGTCTACGAGACTTAACTGTTCTTATTATATCTGGCTTCCTATAAAGACCATGTAGTTCATTGTTATGTAGTCTTCTCCATTCACCTGTCTATTTATCTCTCTTTGGTCTAAAAATTTTCCTAAGTACTTTATTCTCAAATACTTGTAATCTCCTTTCCTCCCTTAAAGTAAGAGTCCATGTTTCGCACCCATATAATATAACTGGAAGAATAATAGTTTTATATATTTTCAGTTTAACGTTTTTTGAAAGGAGTTGGGACATCAAGAGTCTCTGCAATGCATAATAGCACGCATTTCCAGAATTGAGTCTATGTTTAATTTCTTTGTGCATCTCATTCCTGTTTGTGATTATTGTTCCTAGTTATTTGAATTCAGCCACTTCCTCAAAATTTCTCTCATTTGTCATTAGCTGTTCATTTGCATTATATAATGTATTTCTAAGTATTTAGGTGTGTGCAGTAGATAATAAATAAGGCAGACTGGGGTGGGAAACACGTCATGCCTCATGGAATGTGCAGAAAGGTAAGGTCAATTTGTACAAACTGACCTCGAATTCCTAAGTAGGTGTTGACCTTCAGATCAACGTAATCCCCAAATATTCAACCTCAATGCACATTTCGCCCAAATACATAAATAAATTATATATAGGCCTATATCAATAAAACTAAATATGTGGTAACACGTATAAATACATTATATAATGGAAATGGACAGCTAATGACAAATGAGGGAAATTTTGAGGAAGTGGCTGAATTCAAATACCTAGGAACAATAATCACAAATAAGAATGAGATGCACAAACAAATTAAACATAGGCTCAATTCTGGAAATGCGTGCTATTATGCATTGCAGAGACTCTTGATGTCCCAACTCCTTTCAAAAAACGTTAAACTGAAAATATATAAAACTGTTATTCTACCAGTTATATTATATGGTTGCGAAACATGGACTCTTATTTTAAGGGAGGAAAGGAGATTATGGGTATTTGAGAATAAAGTTCTTAGAAAAATTTTGGGGCCAAAGAGATATGAACAGAGCGGTGAATGGAGAAGACTGCACAATCGTTATAGGAAACCAGATATAATAAGAACAGTTAAGTCTCGTAGACTGCAATGGGCAGGACATGTGGTACGAATGGGGAATAAAAAAGGTGCATAGAAACTCATTGTAGGAAATCCAGGGGGAAAATGCCTTGTAGGTAGGCCAAGAATGAGGTGGAAGAATAACATTAACAATGTTTTGAGGGAAATATATTTTACAAGGGACGGTTCGAAAATATTAGCTCAGGATTGGGATGTGCAGAAAGTTTATGTTCGTGCGGCCATGAACCCACAGGTTTGATAGTAGCAGATAGTTGGGGCGGAATTCATGCAATCTTCTTTACTCAAAGAGCGACTCTTTCCCCTCTCTTCGTCATAGAGAGGGGGAAAGAGTAGCTCTTTGCGTGAAGATGGTTTCATGAATTCCGCCCTTAGTTATACAATTATCGTCTGAATTTTTTTTTGTGTGATGTGATATGAACTAGTTAGCAGTGAGAAATGCAGTTTGTGACCGCAGCCCGGAATGGGATGAATTGAAAATAGAGTAGCCAACGTAATAAATGACGATTGTAATAATTCGCAATTTTGTTACCAACATAACATTATTGTATCATTTACAAATGGACATTACAATGTTTTCAAATAGCAACAAATCATTTAAGTGTTTTAGGATAATTGAATGCACGAGCAAACATTTGCCTATCAATTACCTAGTGAATTCATTTGTTCTCATTTAATATTGTTGCGAATGTCTGTTGTCATGGAAACAGATGGAATTTATTTAATCTATGTACATAAATATTTACACAAAATTTGCAAATTAAATTTATTTTACCGCAATATTTAATAACGATAATATCAATGATAATAATAATAATAATAATAATAATAATAATAATAATAATAATAATAATAATAATTTTTATTTATATACTTACTTACTCACTGGCACTATCGAACCCGTAGGTTCATGGCCCCGCGGACATAAGCTCTCCATACATCCCTATCCTGAGCTAATGCTTTCCAATCATTCCCTGTATAATCTACTTCCCTCAAATCATAGTTAATGTTGTTCTCCTACCTCATTCTTGGTCTACCAACTGGGCGTTTTCCTTCTGGTTTTCCTACAAGAAGTTTCCATGCACGTCTTTCATTCCCCATACGTGCAACATGTCCTGCCCATCGCAGTCTATGAGACGTAACAGTTCTTATTATATCTGGCTTCCTATAAAGACCATGTAGTTCATTGTTATGTAGTCTTCTCCATTCACCTGTCTGTTCATCTCTCTTTGGTCCAAAAATTTTCCTAAGAACTTTATTCTCAAATACTCGTAATCTCCTTTCCTCCCTTAAAGTAAGAGTCCATGTTTCGCACCCATATAATATAACTGGTAGAATAATAGTTTTATATATTTTCAGTTTAACGTTTTTTGAAAGGAGTTGGGACATCAAAAGTCTCTGGAATGCATAATAGCACCCATTTCCAGAATTGAGCCTATGTTTAATCTCCTTGTGCATCTCATTCCTATTTGTGATTATTGTTCCTAGGTATTTGAATTCAGCCACTTCCTCAAAATTTCCCTCTTTTGTCATTAGCTGTCCATTTCCATTATATAATGTATTTCTACGTGTGACCATATATTTAGTTTTACTGATATTTACTTCCAGTCCTAATTTCTTAGTGTTACTCAATAGTGTGTGCGTGTTGGCCTTTAGTATCTCCTCGCTATCGGCCAATAGTACCACATCATCAGCATAAACTAACAGCTTATTAATACCATTCAGTAATTTTTATTTATGTACAGATTTTTTAATGTTTACACATATTTCTGTGTCTAAAGTTTTATTTTTCTTCTCCACTCGTCTCTATCCATCCACTCATGTCTGCTATATTTCGCCTGTGGAGCATCCCTCTTGATGGTCCAACAATAATCGACCAGCATATTAGGATTCCATTTGCCTTGATATCTCTTTTCCATAGCTGAAATCTCCTGATGAAAGTGTTCCCCGTGCTCATCGCTCACTGCGCCAAGATTTTCCGGGAAGAAATCTAGGTGTATTAAAAAAATAATTATTTAAATCCATTAATTGAAACTGAAATAAAAAAAACTGTGGGTGATGGAGAAATTCCGAATACATATTTGAAAACACGATAAAAAACTGCATCAAGTACAACTATTGGTATTCATGAGACAAAAATCATGTTGACCAGTGTTATTTTTATTTAGTTTTGTGCCAAAAGTTGAAGCCAAGCTTTTTAATATCTTGTACGTCCCTGCAATTATTTGTTATTGTCATCGGGAAATGACACTGTGATACATCTGTGACCTGCCCTGTATAACGGCGAATTTAATATCAATGATGCACACTCCACCAAACATTCAACAAGCTATTTGCAAGTGAGTAAAAACAATTTCACATAAACATATAGGAAACCCCTATATGCACAAATGCTTTTAAGGGAATTCGGTTACGAAGAGGAGTAAAAAAAAAAGAAGGATAGGTAATCAGTTTGCAGATACTTCTGAAACTCACAATAGGTTGAAGCAAGGAGATGCACTATCTCCTCTACTATTCAATTCTGTAGTAGAACATGTCATCAACACTTTAGAGGATGAAGAAGGCCTACAACTCAATGGTATTAATAATCTGTTAGTTTATGGTGACTATCTATTTAACTCATGCCACAAATGGGAGTCAATGACCAATCACGTTTCAATGAATTTTGTTTTACAACCAATGACACTCGTGTTTCACTCATCCCTTATCGATTTATCTTTACCAGCTCCTGCATTTGTGATAAACAAAGCTCCTCCTTTTTAATATTCTGAACAGGTCAGAGCATTATTTTGCAGTGACTGACTCTCCAACAAATACGTTGAATACAGCAAATAATGAACAGATTCCTTCGAGGTACACATCTGATAATTGTGTGTTCAATAATTGTGTTTTTAAATTTTTAAATAATGATTTTACTGAGTCGATTTCTAAAAAAAAATAATTAATAATCTATAACGTTGGTTATAAACTTTAAGGGAGGAAAGGAGATTACAGGTATTTGAGAATAAAGTACTTAGGAAAATTTTTGGACCAAAGAGAGGTGAACAGACAGGTGAATGGAGAAGACTACATAACAATGAACTACATGGTCTTTATAGGAAGCCAGATATAATAAGAACAGTCAAGTCTCGTAGACTGCGATGGGCAGGACATGTTGCACGTATGGGGAATGAAAGACTTGCATGGAAGCTTCTTGTAGGAAAGCCAGAGGGAAAACGCCCAGTTGGTAGACCAAGAATGAGGTGGGAGAATAACATTAACTATGATTTGAGGGAAGTAGATTATACAGGGAATGATTGGAAAGCATTAGCTCAGGATAGGGATGTATGGAGAGCTTATGTCCGCGCGGCCATGAACCTACGGGTTCGATAGTGCCAGTGAGTAAGTAAGTAAGTATAAGTTGGTTATAAAATACAGTTTGATGCGTTTCATTTTTTCTCCACTAGGGTGCATTCTTACAATATTGCGATTCTATGTGGTAATAAGTAATATTATCAAGTTGCAGTGAATAAACAAATTAAATATAACCACACATTTCAGATTTGCTTTCAAACATAGCCGTTTACATTAAATATATAAATATTTTAAAATAGCTATATTTAAACAATGATTTGTGAGTAAACAGCTTAATTGTATTCGTTAAATAGTCCTAACAAATGCCACTCTTGATTTCCAAATTCTCTAGGTAAATTGGAAATCACTTGTGGCATTACTTATGATAATATAGTATTATTAGGTGATAGCGTGGAAATATACAATTATGTAACAAAAAAATTATAAACAAGTGGCGTAGAAAAAATATATAACAAACAAATTCGCTGGAACTATCGAACCTATAGGTTCATGGACGCGTGGACATAAGCTCTCCATACATCCCTATCCTCAGCTAATGTTTTCCAATCATCCCCTGTATAATTTACTTCCCTCAAATCATGGTTAATGTTATTCTCCCACCTCATTTTGGCCTCCCTACTGGACGCTTTCCTCTGGTAATGCTACAAGTTTTCATACCCCGCTTTCATTCTCTATACGTGCAACATGTCCTGCCCATCACAGTCTACGAGACTTAACTGTTCTTATTATATCTGGCTTCCTATAAAGCCCATGTAGTCTTCTCGATTTTACAGCCTGTTCATTTATCTTTGGTGCAAACATTTCCCTAAGAAGGCAACTCTCAACAATTTAATGCCAAAACGTACTTTGAAATTTCTCCCAGAAAACCGTTGTAATCTACCAAGACAGTGACCAAGAAATTATATATCGTTTTTATTTGCAAGGCACGTAAATCGAAACCAGAATCCAGCAATGGCAACCCTCTGTGTTTGGCAGATGTACGAGTAAGAGCGGGGTGGAGTGAGGCAACAGATGAAGGTTATCCATTCCATCAAGTGACGAATTATATTACATCCCTGAGATTAGGCGCTGGATTTCTGTGCCTTGCAGTTAAAATAGGAGATATTTATCTGTATACGGCCTTGGAATATCTCAACTCTTCTCTGGTAGAAATTTCAAAGCAGGTTTCCACAAGCAGTGGTTTCCTTGTGAGAATTCTATTTTCAAATACTCGTTAAAATTAGAGTCCATGTTTCACATCCATATAATATAACTGAGACAATAACAGTTTTATATATTTTCAATTTAACGTATTTTTTAGAGAAGTTGTGACAAGAGTCTCTGTAATGCATAATATATCCCTTAATACTTACTTACTCACTGGCACTATCAAACCCGTAGGTTCATGGCCGCGCGGACATAAGCTCTCCATACATCCCTATCCTGAGCCAATGCTTTCCAATCATTCCCTGTATATATATACTTCCCTCAAATCATAGTTAATGTTAATCTCCCACCTCATTCTTGGTCTACCAACTGGGCGTTTTCCTTCTGGCTTTCCTACAAGAACTTTCCAGGCACGTCTTTCATTCCCCATACGTGCCACATGTCCTGCCCATCGCAGTCTATGAGACTTAACTGTTCTTATTATATCTGGCTTCCTATAAAGACCATGTAGTTCATTGTTATGTAGTCTTCTCCATTCACCTGTCTGTTCATCTCTCTTTGGTCTAAAAATTTTCCTAAGTACTTTATTCTCAAATACTCGTAATCTCCTTTCCTCCCTTAAAGTAAGAGTCCATGTTTCACACCCATATAATATAACTGGTAGAATAATAGTTTTATATATTTTCAGTTTAACGTTTTTTGAAAGGAGTTGGGACATCAAGAGTCTCTGCAACGCACAATAGCACACATTTCCAGAATTGAGCCTATGTTTAAATATATCCCTTAATACAGTTTCATATTTAATTAATTGGTGAAATCCTCGTGTTTCATTTTAGTGTCGCTGGGATTCCCCTCTTTTGTTGATCGTCATGTAATGGACTAGCTCGTCTAGGTTTTTCCTGTAATTTCGTAGAACCTAGATCCCCGTTGTTTAGTTTTAATCGCACAATATACTAGAAGCTGAGAGGAACATCCGGATGTGAGGGGAAATGGAATAGTTTTGACGTTAACATGCTCACATATCGACTTTTCTGGAACAAAATGTACATTCTGCAAATACATGACTTTAGCTTCCTGCTGTTTTGCTGGCGAAATATGTTTTTGACAGCTTTGTACAGCGCCCGAAAGCTCTCGTGTAATTTATCATATTAAAATAGGTTTTGTTTTTATTTCCAACACGTACAATTATATTCCAATTTTTACTCTTATTTCTATAGGCCTACTAATTCCAGTTGTAATGTATGACTGCATTTTCACAGGTCAAAAAACAGTTTTACCTTCACTCAATTAACTCTGCTGTTATATACTTTGTACATCCCTTGGCAGGACAATTTTGTTAATATTTATGAATAGTAGAGGAATGTGTTTTTGCCTTCATCCTTATTGTGATTTCAAGTGCCGTTTTCTTTTGTTTGTTTTGAATGTCTCAAAATAGACAATATAATTTAATCCGGTTTCTGCGAAAATTCATTCAGCATTTAAATCTGCAGCGAATGGGTTAAGCGCGTAAGAAAATGTTCGCGCTCTAACACTCGAAATATATATATATGACTTATGAGTGCAATAATTATAGACGAATCACCGTAATGAATGTTTTTAGCCGTATATATGGAAAAATAATCAAATACTATTTGGAAGAAAATTATAAACATAAGGAGAATGAAGTCCAAGCAGGCTTTAGGTCTGGGAGATCTACTATTGATCACATATTTGTGGTAAAACAATTGATTGAAAAGACGAATAGTAACAACCAACAAGTTCATTTCACATTTGTGGATTTAGAAAAGGCATATGACACTGTACCTTTACAAAAGTTGTGGGAAGCATTAGAAGATGTGGCGATAAGTGATACAATTATTAATGCAATACAAATTTTGTATAAAAATGCAGTATCTAAAATTAAAATTGGAAAATATGTATCAGAAGAAATTAAAGTAACAAAAGACCTTCGTCAAGGTTGTAGCATATCACCAACATTATTTAAGATATTTATACATAAAGCGCTGTCAAACTGCAGGAATGGGGGTGCCAATTGGAGATGGATCAACAGATACAATATATACACTGTTATTTGCGGATGACCAGATAATAATTGCTCAAGAATTGATTTGTGAGTAAACAGCTTAATTTTATTCGTTAAATAGTCCTAACAAATGTCACTCTTGATTTCCATATTCCCTAGATAAATTCACTCCTCACTTCCTGAGTCGTAAATATGTCGATAATTTGGAAATCACTCGTGGCATTACTTATGATAAATAAATACACAATTAGCCCGTGAATGCACGCCACTGGACAAATGTACAGTTATGTAAAGAGTGTAGGACACAGTTTAGTTCTTTAAACTTAATCGAATATTTTATCTTACTCAGTTTATTAATTTTTTTTTTTCATTTTTGCTTTTATTCATGTTGGTGAAAAAAAAATGTAATGAATTTGAAATCTGACCTTCAACAGGTGTGCAGACAGGTAGAGTGTGGCTCCATTCCCCGCGGACGCACACGGCGGTAGCGCTTCCCTCGAGTCTGTATCCCTCGTCGCAATAGAAGTGCGCCTCTAAAGGTCCACCAGCGGCTCTTAAGTGTAGAGAGAGAGATCCATGTGTGGGACCCCGCAATGTGGGACATATTGCAGAAACTGATGCATCTGAAATAGAATACAAATAATTTTAAAAATCGGTCTAATAACTGTTAACTTTCGATTTTTTCACAAACGAAACTCGGTTTATTCCACTGAAGTAAAAAAGAGAAAGTCATTCTACAGAATTCAGCGAAATTTGAGCTATAGGAAGGGGATATTTATTAATTGCTGTAGAGTCCACCATGTTTATTTTCACGCGACGCAACTGGATATACACGATGTAAAGAAATATTAAACCTTAAATTTGCAATATATCGTATTGAATACCTAAAATTGTTTCCTGCGCCATACTGCGTTTTGTCGTACTTACAGCAATGGCGACCATGATTGAAAGTTTAACTTCCTACATTTCGGGGTTGCCAACCTAAATAACTATACTGTAACATTACATATTACAAACACTGGTGTGGGAAGTAAAACCACTGCCCTCTATGTATACTACCTACAATGTATATACAAAAAATATCCAAAAGGTAGTGTTAATGTACATTATACAAAACAAATCACTGGATTTTAAATGAACTGAAATTTATTTGAAACAATATAAAACAATAAATACGTACTTGCCGCCATGTTATCACCAATTGCTGTTACAGCCTGCTGTAGTTTCAATTAATAAACATTGCCCACACTGTTAACGTTATTCAATTGTTTACAATGAACGCAAATATTTCCAACAAAGATGTTATTATTTTACTATTATTTATTATTTTGAAAACCCCATCCCGCAAAACATAATGTACAACGCACGTTTTTGAAGTGTTTTACAGAATCTCGGAAATTAAAAACCTCGCTATCGCTCAGTTTTTAAACATTTTCCTCCATTCTGTAAAAAACCAGTTCCCAACCTTGCATCGTAATATGCTATTAATGTATCTGATAGTCGTAATAAAACAGAAGAAAGCTAACAATGTGTGTGGAGTTACTCAGTGTACCTAATAATAACAGTTATGTACGATTTCGTTTTCAGTGCGGTCCGCCACATATAACCGGACCGAACGGTGAATTTCAAATGTGTTTTAGTTTTCATCTGATTGTTTTGAAATTTTTATCACATACGTTATGTGCTTATAGAAGTGTTTCTGTGGAGTTTGGTGTTTATAAGTAGAATAATTTCACAATTATCATTTTGTTTTAATTTTTTTTTATTTCCTAAGAAATGCTCCTTACGATGCATTTTTAAATATTCTCTCATGAAATTTGAGATTCAGAGTCTTCATGATTCCACTAAACACAATTGCTATGCAAAAAATATTCATAAAGGGAGGATACTGTTTTTTTCTTTTTTCATTTTTTGAAAAAAAAATATTTTTACCACTCTTATTAGTTTTTTCATCTCAATTTACAAGAACACATGTGTCTTAGACTAGTAACTGCATAGAAAATTTGAATTAGCATTTATTTGGGAGTCTAACCTCAAAATTTCATTTTGATAGAAAAAAAATTGCATCGTAAGGAGCATTTTAAGTTTTGGAAAATGTCAAGAAAATGGAAACTGAAAAAAAAACTCATTTTAAATTTTAAGTAGTGAAGCTGACCCTACGTGCCAGGGTCTTTAAACTCTTACGTCACGGACTCAATTTTGCTCCTACAATAAAAATGTTCACATGAAAATAGTCCTAAAGAATCAGAGCCATCAAAGAGCAAATAAACAAAAAATGCATTTTTTACCATTTTTTCAACATTTTCACCGTCCGGTCCCCTTAAATTACTGATGCGAGATATTACTGTTTTGACAATTTAAGGGTTAAATGTATGAAATAA
The DNA here is from genome assembly GCA_030220185.1 of Diploptera punctata. NCBI lineage: Eukaryota > Metazoa > Arthropoda > Insecta > Blattodea > Blaberidae > Diploptera > Diploptera punctata. Next base: position 1,054,955 of record JASPKZ010010684.1, on the reverse strand, counting down.
GTGCCTTAAACTCGATGCTATTCTTTTTGCAGACGATTTAGCTCTTCTGGCACTTTCCGAAAATGATTTGCAACAATCAATTTATAATTTACAAAAATATGACTGCGAAATTTAATATGGAAAAATCAATTAACAAAACTAAAATTATGGCATTTCATGAGAAGGACCCCATACAAAGTAAAATCTGTCTCCAGAATAAAATTTTAGAGAGATCTAATCAATTTAAATATCTTGGATATTATCTCTCTATCTGGGATGAAAAGGATATCTCTGAAAAAAATTACCAGTTATAATAAAAGTTTAGGAATTATTAATCAAATTATGAAACCATCCCTTGTACAAAAAACACCAGATTACGTTTATATAACACTTTGGCTAGAGCGGTGTTGACCTATGGTAGTGAAGCATGGACACTAAAAAGACAACATGAAAGCTGAATAACGGCTTGTGAAATGAGGTTCATGCGCAGAACAGCGGGTTACACCAGATATCTTAAAAGAATTGAAGACTACACCAATTTTGTAATATATTAAACAGTGCCAACTAAATTGGAAACACCATCTTGAAAGAATGAGTTCAAATCGGATCCCCAAAGCTGTTTATAATTATATACCAAGAGGACGAAGATCACTGGGCCGTCCTATGAAACGCTGGAGGGAAATGTTCTATAGGATCGTAACAGGTCTTGGCCTAATACTTAGAAGAAAGAAGAAGAAAAATAAGTACCTTATAAATCAGTCTCCTCAAGTAAAATAAAGTTTTGTTTGAAAAACTTCGTTAACAGAACTTTATTTTTCTCGAGGACGACTGATTTATCAGGTACTCACTTCATGTTTTTGATATTTTATTACATAACCTCAACGGTGCTTTAAAATTATTTCTAGAAGTATTGATACGCACTGTAATTAACAGAAGAAAGTTATTAAAAGATAAATTTGAAGGTAAGTCCTGTCATGCAATGGCTGAAGGTTCCCTTGTAAGTGCAAACAAGATCTGTGTTGAGATCTCGTACGTGTCTAATCTGTTCTTCACCATGAATGTCTTATTTGTCCATCAATTCGCTGTAAAACACTGCCATCTACAGCAATTAACACAAATTAGTTTTGTCCGATACCGGGAGCTGGCTATTACGGTAAAATCCTCTCATGTAATCCCAGGGGAATCGCTTTTTCTTCTGTTCGACAGGATTTCCTTTTTCCTTTTTTAAACGAGATCTATAGAATAGAAAGAAATGAACTTACACTCTGTCCGTAGAATGTGTAGAGAAATTCGCCAGCTTTACGATTAGACATATTTCTAGCTTGAAGCTCAAGAGCGAAATGAGTGATGTCACGTGATCTGTTCTCCCTCCTGCACTTCCTTCTGCGGCCTTACTGACCGCCTCCTGCGTATATGGCTTATTTCGAACAGTTCTTCTACATATCGGATAGACTACACATCTGATTTCTTACATATTCTCTTTTTAAGTTAATGAAACAATCTGATATCAAAGGAGATTTATTTACACGAAAATGATCGGGAAGAATACACTTTTATTTTACTCGTCTTCACGTTGGATTAACATCTGCCTTTGCAGGTAGGTCTACTTTTACTTGTCAAGACCGTTTGGGGTTGGATTTTAAAGTTTGGATCACAGACATCGGCCTATTTTTACCACATAAGGAGATGGAAGTCCTCCCCGAATTAGTGATCAGCTCGATGCTAGGGCCACCTCAAAGACAACACAAACATTTAAAACAAGACACTATAGAGTCATTGCATTTTTTCAATTTAAAACACACACACACACACGCACACACACACATATATATATATATATATATATATATATGGACCCTCTAAAAACCATTCGTTGTAGGAGTTCACTTGAAGTGAAAATTTAAAAATCGCTCTAGCGGTCACATTTTTTAATGTTTCACAACGAAACTCAACATACTTACTTACTTAGTCACTGGCACTATCGAACCCGTAGGTTCATGGCCGCGCGGACATAAGCTCTCCATACATCCCTATCCTGAGCTAATGCTTTCCAATCATTTCCTGTATAATCTACTTCCCTCAAATCATAGTTAATGTTGTTCTCCCACCTCATTCTTGGTCTACCAACTGGGCGTTTTCCTTCTGGCTTTCCTACAAGAAGTTTCCATGCACGTCTTTCATTCCCCATACGTGCAACATGTCCTGCCCATCGCAGTCTACGGGACTTAACTGTTCTTATTATATCTGGCTTCCTATAAAGACCATGTAGTTCATTGTTATGTAGTCTTCTCCATTCACCTGTCTGTTCATCTCTCTTTGGTCCAAAAATTGTCCTATGTACTTTATTCTCAAATACTCATAATCTCCTTTCCTCCCTTAAAGTAAGAGTCCATGTTTCGCATCCATATAATATAACTGGTAGAATAATAGTTTTATATATTTTCAGTTGAACGTTTTTTTGAAAGGAGTTGGGACGTCAAGAGTCTCTGCAATGCATAATAGCACGCATTTCCAGAATTGAGCCTATGTTTAATTTCTTTGTGCATCTCATTCCTATTTGTGATTATTGTTCCTAGGTATTTGAATTCAGCCAATTCCTCAATTTTTTTAAAATAAACAGAGGAAGGTGTTATCCAAGAAATGAGCGAAATCCGACAATTACAAGTGGAGGTTTACTTGAAACCCTAAATTAAAAAAAAATCTAGACTAGACCGATTTTGATGAAATTTTTTGTGTGTGTTTGAGTGGGTCTCTGGATGGTCTAGATTCACAATTGGATCCGGTAGGTGGCGCTGCGATCGGGTTATAGGATTTTTTAAATGTCAGATGTGTAGCCATCTGCATTACCGATATATTCCGTGCGATAACAATGTGATGTTATCATGCACGCTTCTTGAGCCACAGTAGAAGGCAGTGAGGAGTTTCCTTGAGAACTTATTAATTTGTGAATTGTATGGTAAAAAAGTAACATTTTTATCTTCCGACACGAGAATTGAACCTTCGGGCAAGACAACTTCTGTAGGGTCTGCTAGTATATATATAAATATATATATGATATGATAAGAAAAATAAAGGCCGGGACGGGATTCGAACCCGGATCTCTGAGTATATAGAGATCCGGGTTCGAATCCCGTCCAGGCATTTATTTTCCTTATCATCCCATATTAAGCTTGCATTGCTCAATGTTAAAGATTTAATTATAACATATATATATATATATATATATATACATTCCGTAAATCAGAAAAGTGGGACCATTCATTCGACTTGCTTAGGAGTTCGTTTAAGGGGGCTTATAATTATAGCAAGAACCATGAAAAACATTTTTTTTTATTTGCTCAAACGATAAAGTGTGCATTTCTACACCATGTTCCAAATTTTCACTTAAAATTTCAATTATTAGTGCTAATACAACTTTTTTATAAGATTATACGTGGATGTAAATACAATCAAGTTAGAACTTTGAACTAAACAATTTAAAGAAATCCCTTTAAGAAAGAGAGGTGTCATTTTGTAAAGTGTATCCGCTCTGTAATAGTATATTGCGATGCGAGGTTGGGAAGTGGTTTTTACAGAATCGAGATTCTGTAAAACACTTCACAAACGTGCGTTGTAAATTATGTTTTGCGCGATGGTGTTTTCAAAATAATAAATAATAGTAAAATAATAGCATCTTTGTTGGAAATATTTGCGTTCATTATAAACAATTGACTAACGTTAACAGTGTGGGCCATGTTTGTTAGTTGAAACAACAGGAGGCCTTGAGAACAATTATTGATAACATGGCCGCAAGTACGTATTTGTTTTATATTGTTTCAAATAAAGTTCAGTTCATTTAAAATGCAGTGATTTGTTTCGTATAATGTATATTAACACTACCTTTTGGATATTTTCTGTATATACATTGTACGTAGTATACATAGAGGGCAGTGGATTTACTTCCCGCACGTGGATGTAAATGTAATATTACAGTATAGTTATTTAGGTTGGCAACCCCGAAATGTAATAATAATAATAATAATAATAATAATAATAATAATAGCTTTAGTTTACCTGGCAGAGTTAAGGCCTTAAGGCCTTGTCTGCCACTCAACCAGGTTTAAAAAATACAAAAAAAATAGTCTTGCATCTAAATTACAACAAACATAAACAATTACATGTTATAAATACAACACAATTAATATTTATAATGTATTTTGATTTACCCCTAGATAAAACCAATTAAATATAATACGTACATTATATTAAAAAAACGAGGAAAAGATTAATGACATAGTATAAAATTAAATAAATAGAGAAAAATTAATTATTAGACAACAGGTAACTGTATAAGCGTGACTTAAAAGTGCCAAGTGTGCAGCAACCCCTGATATCTTGAGGAAGGAAATTCCAGGAGCGAACGGAGGGTACTGTGAAGGAAGTAGAATAAGAGGAAGTGCTATGAAGAGGAATTGTTAGCAGACTGCTGTCTTGTGACCTAGTGTCAATATTGTGGTAGGAGGATAACTTCTCAAATCTGGACGCCAGGTAACTAGGAGTGTAGGAATTCAGAAGCTTGAAAAGTAAAAGAGAGTGCAATTTACGTCTGTCAGTAAGACGGAGCCAAGAGAGGTTATTAAAATGTTCGGAAATATGGTCATAACGGCGGATATTGAAAATGAATCGAACGCAAGCATTATGAACACGCTGCAGTCTCTGCGACAAGTCATGGTTTAGATCATTATATATAATGTCACAATAATCGAAGTGTGGCAACACAAGATTCTGCACAAGGATTTGTTTTAACGAAACTGGGAGAAAATTCTTTAAACGTCTAAGATAATGTAAGATGGAGAAAGTCTTTTTACATATGTGTTTCACTTTTCAACTTTCAATCATCGTCGCCATTGCTGGTAAGTACGTCAAAACGCACTATCACGCAAAAAAGTGACTTCTGAATTCCTACATCCCTACTTACCTGGCGTCCAGATTTGAGAAGTTATCCTCTTACCACAATATTGACACTAGATCACAAGATAACAGTCTGCTAACAATCCCTCTTCACAGCACTTCCTCTTATTCTACTTCCTTCACAGTAGCCTCTGCCCGCTCCTGGAATCTCCTTCCTCAAGATATCAGGGGTTGCCGCACACTTGGCACTTTTAAGTCACGCTTATACAGTTACCTGTTGTCTAATAATTAATTTTTCTCTATTTATTTATTTATTTTTATACTATGTCATAATGCTTGTCCTCGTTTCTTTTATATATCTTGTATATATTATATATTTAATTCGTTAAATTTAGAGTAAATCAAAATATCATCATCATCATCATCATAGTACATTCACGAATTTAGGCCATTTGTTGACCTGTTTCGGCCTCAAGAGAAACACCATCCAGAAGTCTTTTGAGTGGACGTCCTGGTCTTCTTCTTCCTGCAGGTTGATATCTTAACATTAGTTTGGGTATTCTGTGATCTTCCATTCGATGAACATGTTGTATCCATCTTGACTTATAATCAGAAATTTTGTTTTCTAAAGGTTCCATGTGTAATTCTTCTAAGATGTCTTCATTTTTTTTGTGATCTAGTAGTGTGTATCCTGCAGTCCTCCGAAGGTATCTCATTTCAGCAGATCTAAGTCTCTGTATATCCTTCTGTTTCAACGTCCATACTTCGCTACCATACAAAAGAGTTGGAAGAGCCAGTGTTTTATACACTTTCAGTCTTGAATGCTTTTGGACTAACTGTGGCTTGAAGATAGAATTTATTAACCCTAAAATTCTTAAAAATGTAGATATTTTTGCATTTACATCCTTTTCTTCTTCATATGAGATATTGCATCCTAGATATGTAAAATTATTCACCTGCTCCAAAATGTTATTGTCCAGTACAATTTTACTTCTGACAGGATCTACACCTTGAAATGCCATAATTTTTGTTTTTTCTGTAGATATACATTATAAATATTAATTGTATTGTATTCATAACTTGTAATCGTTTATATATATATTGTAATTTAGATTTAAGACTATTTTTTTGTTTGTATTTTTTAAACCTGGTTGAGTGGTAGACAAGGCCTTAAGGCCTTAACTCTGCCAGGTAAAATAAAGTTATTATTATTATTATTATTATTATTATTATTATTATTATTAATTTACAGAGTTCTTGCGTGACGGACATAGTTCCGTAAGCCCACGATATGTAAACACGAAGAGAAGCTTCGCTCAGGTAAAGCAGGTGATGTAAATTGGTGGACGAGAGCCTCTGCATTGTGTTAACATTGCATCATTAAAATATATCTTAGTAAAATGTATTCAGGAGATCTCGGGGAGACGTAATCAAATTAGGAGATGAGATAGAAGCGAGCTTGTTTAATTAGCGATGGACAGCAAAGAATCCGCTGCCTATTCGAAGTAACCAGCTGTGCGAACTCCATTTCACAAGGTACATCTTCCAACAAAATAACCAAATTCAATTTTCTTCATATTTAACTCTGGCATGATGAAGAGTTCTCCATGAGTACAGAACCACCAGGTTGCGTCACACAGGAAGTGTATGAAGCTAATCAATTCCATTCCAAGTCAAAATAATAATTTTTTGTACTTAACCATTTAAGATATTTACTTTTTATCATCTACATCATTCTTAATCTGTTTGTTCCAAAAACAAGTTTTCTTATTCTCCATTTCCTTTTTTCCCAAAGCCTCCCTAGCAGCCATATATATATTTTTGACAATATACTGTCGTCTTGGTTTATTTCCGTCCGGCTTTAAATCTTTAGGCATTTTAGCATTGTTATGTTTTTTTTGTGACGAACAGGGAGCTGGCCTGATGCATCAACCCCCAACCTGGAGGACCAGGTGATTTTTGGTCAAGGTTTTCATCCTCTAGCCTTTGTCAAACCAATGACGAACTGCAAGGCAGCAGTATCTGTACCCAAGATAAGGGGCCCTCACAGGGTACTATCAGCCGGGCGTACTGAACCCTGGTTTTTTAACGAGGTTGTTACTCCTCCCCCTCACCCTTTTCTAACCTGGCTTGGGACAGGCTTTGGCGGGTTTCAAAATAATAATAATAATAATAATAATAATAATAATAATAATAATAATAATAATTGTATTCTAAAGCTATGTTTTCCCTTTACAGAGATTTAGGCGCTCTCCCGCTGCAGGAAGAATTTGAACCATACTAATTTAGTTACACTTGTTTTCGTATAGATGTCATTTTGAGTGGTCCGCGGTCAGCGTTCCGCCTCACACTGACATCTAGGAAACCAAGGTAGTACTAGGACGGGAAAATTCGGTAAATTTTGCTTAGAGGCCTTTTCATTCAGGCTTAAGGGTTTTTTACGCGCCTGAAAATCTTCAGACTCGGGACCCACGGCTTAAAGTTCCCCCCGGAGGACTTGCTCCTTGGATTTTTCCGTCCTAAAAAATCCATCGACCCCGGCCGGGTTTGAACCCGCGACCCCCGGGACCAGAGGCAAGGAGCATAACCACTAGTCCACCGCGGCCGACGTAATAATAATAATAATAATAATAATAATAATAATAATAATAATAATCATAATAATAATAATAATAATAATAATAATAAAGATTACCCAGGAAAATATTGGAATGGTGTCCACCTGGAAGAAGGAGGAGAGGAAGACCTCGAAACTCGTAGATGCAGGAAATAAGAACTGGAATGAGAGCAAAAGGACTGGAGGACATGGATTGGATGGAGAGAGACGAGTGGAGAAGAAAAATAAAACTTTAGGCACAGAAAGATCTGTAAACATTAAAATTCTGTATATAAATAAAAATAAATAATAACAATAGTAATAGCAACAATAACAATAATAACAACAATAAAATATAATAATAATAATAATAATAATAATAAAAACAATACAATAACATGTACACCGCTGTGGTCTCGAGGTAGCGTGCTGCCTTTTCACGTAGCGGACCGGGGTTCGATCCCCGCTCGGGACATGTTTCCTGGGTGAGGTTTTCTTCTGGGTTTTTCCTCACCTGTAAGACAAATGTCAGGATACTTTAAGGCGTAAACGGTCCCCGAACATCATCTGGCCGTCATTATCATCAATATCATATTCACCTCATTAGATTAAGTTTAGGTTTAAGGTCTCTCCTGGCGCATCATTACCCATCATACATTGGGGCAGCGTAACCCCGCCTTCCAGGCGCCACAACCTCAGAAGTGACTTACAATACGCCAATGCCAGGAGAGAATACTTGAAATGTGGAATGACAAACAGGTGGCATTGAAAAAAAAACAATATAATAACATTAATAAAATGAAAATAATAATAAAACAATAATAATTATAACAAAACAATAATAACAAATTAATAATAATATATTAATAACAATAAAACAGTAATCATAATCAAAATAATAAAACAGTTATATTATTAATTGTAATTTGCTGTTGCATATTCAATGCCATTTTGACTAATGACGTAAGTTCTACACTGTTTTTGTTTTATTCCATTGTTGTAATTTGAATAATTGCCTTTCCAACGGTAATTTCGTATTTCCTGTAATGGTAATATATTCATCACACAACACGATCAAACGTATAGCCATATTTATGATTCAGCCCGTAATAAACACTTAGATGTGTTTCATTTTTTCTCCACTAGGGTGCATTCTAATAATATTGCGATCTTACTTCGCAACACACAATATGATCAAGATGCAGTGAATAAACAAATGAAACATAACCACAAATTTCTCATTTGTTTTCAAACTTCCCACTTTTCATCAAATATATAAATATTTTAAAATAACTATATTTAAACAATGATTTGTGAGTAAACAGCTTAATTTTATTCGTTAAATAGTCCTAACAAATGCCACTCTTGATTTCCAAATCCTCTTTCGTGACTCGTGAATTTATTGATGAATAGGAATCAATTTAAATATCTTGGATATTATCTCTCTATCTGGGATGAAAAGGATATCCCTGAAAAAGTTACTAGTTATAATAAAAGTTTAGGAATTATTAATCAAGTTATGAAACCATCCCTTGTACAAAAAACACCAGATTACGTTTATATAACACTTTGGCTAGACCAGTGTTGACCTATGGTAGTGAAGCATGGACACTAAAAAAACAACATGAAAGCAGAATAACGGCTTGTGAAATGAGATTCATGCGCAGAACAGCGGGTTACACCAGATGGGATCGGAAAAGGAACACCGATATCTTAAAAGAATTGAAGACTACGCCAATTTTGGAATATATTAAACAGTACCAACTAAATTGGAAACACCATCTTGAAAGAATGAGTTCAAATCGGATCCCCAAAGCTGTTTATAATTATATATACCAAGAGGACGAAGATCACTGGGCCGTCCTATGAAACGCTGGAGGGAAAATTTTCTATAGGATCGTAACAGGCCTTGGCCTAATACTTGGAAGGAAGAAGAAGAAGAAGAAGAAGAAGAAATTCGCTTAGTTGAGACAGTTTCTGCGTGACGGACTTGTTGGACTTAATACGTTTTCCTTGTAAAGTCAACTTGCATGCTAGAAGCAGTCTGTGTTCTGACTTAATCAAAATGAAGTAGAGAAGCTTTGAAGTCTTTATTTGTAAGGCATCATCTTAGCAAAGTTGTACCAAGACAGACAGCAAGTAGTACGGGATTCACTACAGAGTTACTTCAATCCAAACATAAGACAGAGATTGTTCAACTCTTACCAACTTTAACCTTCAAATGCATATAATAAATTTAAGAGGGCACAAACTTCATAGCATCCTGCTGGAATTCAGAATTCCTAACTAAGCTCTCTCACTGACACTCCATACATCCCTATCCCCAACTAATGCTTTCCAATCATCCCCTGTATAATCTACTTCTCTCAATTTTATTTATTTATTACAATCCACCACGCCATTCTGGATTTCTCTCATGGCATGGCGTTATTGTAACACACTTCTGAGGTTGGGACGCCTGGAAGGCGGAATTACGCTGCCCCGATGATATATGATGGTGATGATGTGTCAGGAGAGGCCTTAATCCTAAACTTAATGAATAAGTTAATGATGATAATCGGGGACCGTTTGGGCCTTAAAGTTTCCTGACATTTGTCTTGCAAGTGAGGAAAACCCCCGATAAAAATCATCTCTCAGGAAAATTGTCCCGACCGGGAATTGAACCCGGGCCCGCTGCGTGACAAGACAGCACGCTACCTCGAGACCACAGCGGTGGACCATGTATACATATACATATATATATAAATCATGTGTCCACCGCTGTGGTCTCGAAGTACGCAGCGGGCCCGGGTTCAATCCCCGGTCGGGACAGTTTTTCTGGGTGAGATTTTTATATGGGGTTTTTCCTCACCTGTAAGACAAATGTTAGGAAAACTATAAGGCCCAAACGGTCCCCGAAATCATATGGCCATCATCATCATCCTTCACCGGTGTGGAAAGCAACGGGAAGCTATCACATCTACAATTCCCTGGTAAAGCTGCAAGCATAGCATGAAAATGCTATGATTGCGGTGGAGGACCTACCTTCGGGCAGAATTACTATGGATGGATATATCATGTATCTCATTGTTATGTAGTCTTCTCCATTCACCTGCTGTTCATCTCTCTTTGGTCCAAAAAATTTCCTAAGAACTTTATTCTCAAATACTCGTAATCTCCTTTTCTACCTTAAAGTCTTCTTATACTTGTAAGCCCATGTTTTCCTTAACAGAGATTCAGGCGCTCTCTCCCTACAGGGAAAAATTTGACCTATATTATTTTAGTTACAGTTGTTTTCGTATAGATGTCATTTGAGTGGTCCGTGGTCAACGTTCCGCCTCATACTGACATCTAGGAAACCAAAGTAGTACTAGGACGGGAAAATTCGGTAAATTTTGCTAAGCTCCCTTAAAGTAAGTGTCCATGTTTCACATCCATATAGTATAATTGGTAGAATAACAGGCATACGTAAAAAAATACTGTTTCACCAAGGGTAATCACGGGGTATTTACAGTTTTATGATTGTTCAATTATTGTTGTTGTTGGTGGTGGTGGAAGAAGATCGTGAAGAGTTCTACAACCTTGTCTGTGTTGAAATCAAATTTCAACCATTTTTGGCGGAGTAGCAGATTGTAATATATGTGGTCTATCTTATTCGAATGTGTCTAAATGATATTTGTATTTGCTTATAAGCTTTGAATAGCTCTTATAATATCTTGTGGAAACCCTCTTTCGGTTAATAAGTTTCCCTTTCTACCCTGTCGAAGGCTCATTGGCTTGCACAAGTTAAAACATAATATGGATGTTAAATGAAGTCTGCTCTCTGCCTGATGTACCGGAGGCTGTGCACGACCGCCTCGCCAGTGCCGTCTGCAAATATTATAATGTCTGTTCGCCTTATCTCTATGTTCCAATAACACTGGCCAACGTGATTTTTGTCTCATGAGTACCAATAGTTGTACTTAATGCAGTTTTTATTGTGTTTTCAAATATGTATTCGGAATTTCTCCATCACCCACAGTTTTTTATTTCAGTTTCAATTAATCGATTTAAATAATTATTTTTTAATAAACTTTTTTCGTCCATTTGTCCATTGAGCGATGAGCACGGGGAACACTTTCATCAGGAGATTTCAGCTATGGAAAAGAGATATCAAGGCAAATGGAATCCTAATATGCTGGCCGATTATTGTTGAACCATCAAGAGGGATGCTCCACAGGCGAAATATAGCAGAAAATCGTCATTTCTTACTTTCTAGGTGAGTCCGAATGTTCGAATATTGTGCAGTTACGAATGTAGAAAATATTAAAGTGTTTGAAATTATAAATTTCTGTGTCTCGGAAACCTTGCGTGATGGAGAAAAACCGATGTCATATTTGAATTCAGGAGAAAAAATACTATCAGAATCACATATTTTTCTTTCTGAGACAAAAAAAAACAAAGGTTTCTGTTTTGTTGCTCAGGGTTATCAGCATTTTTAATAACCCCAAATTCAAGCTATATTTGCACGGTGTTTCTAAATAAATGTGTCAGTTTATTAAACTTGAATTTAAACGAAAATGTGCATAGTTGTATCATAGAACGGTTTTTAAAAAAAGTTTTACTTTATGGGAGGAAAAAATATTACGAGTATTTGAGAATTATTTATTTATTTAAATGCAGTGGCTTTGAAATTTCTCATTTGCCAGCAATGACTGGGGAAAACAAACATCAGACAGCAGGCATATATAGGATATCATGCAGTTGTGGAAAAGTGTATATAGGCACCACTAAACGCACCATCGCAACCAGACTTAAGGAGCATGAAAGATACAGTCGTCTTAAACAAATGGATAAGTCGGCAGTAGCGGAACACTCTTTACTTGATGGTCACAGGGTACAATACCAGAATACAGACATATTATCTAACTGCACACACTATTTTACCCGTCTACAACGAGAAGCCATCGAGATATTCAAACATAAAAAAACAGTTTCAATAGAAATGAAGAATCATTAAAAGTCAACAAAGTATGGATACCGGTTCTAAAAAACGCAGAATGTGAACCTCTACAAGTACAGTCGACTAGACTATCAAACAGCAACCTCATTGGAGCAATGGAAGTCCCTACTGCTGACCAATCAGACGGCAGATACAATGTACAGTTGACTAGACCATCAAACAGCAATCGCATCGGAGCAATGGAAGTCCCTACCGCTGACTAATCAGAAGGCAGATACAATGTACAGTCGACTAGACCATCAAACAGCAATCTCATTGGAGCAATGGAAGTCCCTACCGCTGACCAATCAGAAGGCAGATACAATGTACAGTCGACTAGACCATCAAACAGCAATCTCATTGGAGCAATGGAAGTCCCTACCGCTGGCCAATCAGAAGGCAGATATAATGTACAGTCGACTAGACCATCAAACAGCAATCTCATTGGAGCAATGGAAGTCCCTACCGCTGACCAATCAGAAGGCAGATACAATGTACAGTCGACTAGACCATCAAACAGCAATCTCATTGGAGCAATGGAAGTCCCTACCGCTGACCAATCAGAAGGCAGATACAATGTACAGTCGACTAGACCATCAAACAAGCAATCTCATTGGAACAATGAAAGTCCCTAACCACTGGCCAATCAGAAGGCAGATATAATGTACAGTCGACTAGACCATCAAACACAGCAATCTCATTGGAGCAATGGAAGTCCCTACCGCTTGGCCAATCAGAAGGCAGATATAATGTACAGTCGACTAGACCATCAAACAGTAAATCTCATTGAAGAACATGAAAGTCCCTACCGCTGGCCAATCAGAAGTCAGATCTAACGTACAGTCGACTAGACCATCAAACAGCAATCTCATTGGAGCAATGGAAGTCCCTAACGCTGACCAATCAGAAGGCAGATATAACCTACGCACACATCGCGGACGGTGAACGGTAAAAATAGGACAGACAATGGACTAATTGGCAGTATGAAGACAACCCTTGAGGATGCCAGACGCAGTCTCTGGCGAAACGTCAGGGAACTTCAAGCCTCGAGACCACGGCCTACAACCCGAAAATCTTCTTCAGGATCATCATAGCAACTCCGGCCGTGAAAGCCTAAGTCAATACACTAACAATGAAGATTATAAAAGGTTTAACACCTTATCCCTGGCTTTCACGTATGTGTCCACGAAATTGTTGGTTGTTAGGGTTGGGCAAGTTCGGACGTGATCAGCATCCATATCTTCCATAGTGTTGCAGAGGATACATTGTTGAGTTGGTAGAAGGCCGAGGCGATGAAGGTGTTTACCTAGGCAGTCCTGTTGCAGTATAGCTACTCTTCTGGGCCAATCTGGGAGTGAAGTTTGCATAGATTTGAGTATTTAAGAATAAAGTTCTTAGGAAAATGTTTGTACCAAAGAGAGATGAATGCAGAAGACTACATAGCGAGCTACGTGATCTTTATGGGAAACCAGATATAATAAGAACAGTCAAGACTCATAGACATTGATGGGTAGGACATGTGGCACGAATCATGGATGAAAGAGGAGCTTCATTGAAATTTAACACCTGCTTATATTAGGGCACTTTCATCATTACCATCCTGTAGATGTGTATAGCCTACATAAAGTAACTTGTGACTGGAATCACGATTACAAAATAAATCAAGTGCCTCATCTTGAGTTTATGAAGAGCTACTGGGAGCCATCAAACTAAATTATTACGAGATCATAACCGGTTGTAAGAAATTCTAAGCCTCAATTATCTATCTTATTATTAACTTCCGTTACAGCATCCAGTAACGATAAACAATTTATATCCTCTAACTGGCACCATCCAACCCGCTGGTTCATGACCGCGCGGACATAAGCCCTTCATATAGTCCTATCCTGAGCTAATGTTTTCCAATCATTTCCTGCAGTCTTAGATTTTTTCCCAAAAATAACAACATTTAAAAATATTCAAAAGAGCAAAAATACAATCTAGAGGGTGTGTCCACGATTTATAATGCAAAGAATCTGGTCTATATTTGAATTGTAAGTCTATGTTTTCCCTTTACAGAGATTTAGGCGCTCTCCCCTTACAGGGAAGAATTTGAACCATACTAATTTAGTTACACTTGTTTTCGTATAGATGCCATTTTGAGTGGTACGTGGTCAGCGTTCCGCCTCATCTGGTCTAAATAAAAAAAATTGAAAATCGAGTTTTCTTTCCAAGGATTTTTCTTGGATTTTTTCCCCCAAAAATGACAAAATTTCAGAAAATTCGAAAACTGCAAAAATACAATCTAGAGGGTGTGATCGCGATTTATAATGCAAAAAATCCGGTCTAAGTCGAAAATTTGAAAATCGAGTTATTTCTTCTTTTATACCCGGCGTGCGCTGCTGCGCCTAAATAAATTGTGTGTTTTTGCATTTAGTTGAATAAATAAGAGGAAAAAATAATTATATATTTGTTCTCTTCATTATTGCAGCTAAAACAACATAAACTAATTAATTCTATTTCCAAATTACCTTTCATACAATCCAAACAGTAAATAGAAATTCATCTTCCAAAATTAAATATTCAAGCAATCACTATAAGTAAAGCCATATCGTAATTATTTTTAGATACCCCGTGCTGATTACCCGGCTTCGCCCGGGAATTTACGTATCCCGATGTACTTTTGGCATATTCATTTCATTCATAGTGTTCTGCTCAAGAGCAGGTCTTTCACTGCAAACTCAGCATTCTCCACTCTCTCCTTGACTCAGCTTTCTTTTCTGTATCTGCATACAAACCATTTATTTTAATATTGTCTATCATCTGATGTCTTTTTCTGCCTCTAACTTTCTTTCCGTTGACCATTCCTTCTAGGGTATCCTTCAGCAGGCAGTTCCTTCTTAGCCAGTGGCCAATCCAATTTATTTTCCTCTTCTTTATCAGTTCCAGCGTTCTTCTTCCTTCACCCACTCTGTCTAGCACATCTTTATTTCTTACTTTGTATGTCCATTTTATACGTTCCATTCTTCTCCATATCCACACATCAAAAACTTCCAGTCGCTTTTCCTCATTCTGTCGTAATGTCCAAATCTCTGCACCATACAATGCTACACTCCACACAAAGCACTTCAGTAGCCTCTTCCTTAATTATTTTGTCAAAGGTCCGCAGAAAATGCTTCGCTTCTTGTTGAAAGCTTCTTTTGCCATTGCTATCCTCTGCTTTACTTCTTGACCGCAGTTCATGCTACTACTGATAGTACAACCCATTTTGGCATAAATGAGCTGAAACACAACATTCGTTATAAAAGAATACCCGCCGTGCGCTGCCACGCTTGCCCGAGAATCTACTGATCCCAACCTTCTTGGCATCAATGAAAGACAAAAATGGTTATTGTGAGTTATCCGTAAGAGATAAACATATGCTGTCGCGGACTTTTTTGTAGAGTTATTTGAGATATTCAATTCTGTGTACATTGATTTGGTGTATTTGTTATGGTTTAGGCAGCGTAAGCCATTTAAGCGTCCAAAAAGCTACTTTTTTCACGTTTTTCACTACAAAGGGTGATTTTTATGGGCGAAGGGGTTGAGTATCACAACTCTCTTATAGCCTATGTTCATCCCGGAAATCTCCTGAACATTTTGCAAAAAGCCCATCACAATCGGATCAACGGTATGGCCGCGCATAGAGTACGAACAAACAAACATTCATTTTTATATATTAGAGACTGTATGTCCGTTTATTTACACACGCTATGTCAATGATGATTACATCTCTTGAGGGGTCTGCCCATTTCTCTTTTTCCTCTAAGACGTAGGTTCTTTTCTGCTTTAATAAGCCTGGTATCGTCAGCTCTGTCTACGTGTGCATTCCATTCCCTTTTCCTTGTTGTAAGAAATGTCTCAACATCTATGATATTGCATTCCTCTCTCACATCCTGGCTCCAAGTCTTGTTTTGTTTTCTATGGTTGTATAATCTACTTAATAGTATTCTCCTACTCAATCTTAATCTACCAACTGGGCGTTTTCCCTCCGATTTGCCTACAAGAAGCTTCCATGCACCTACTTCAATCCCCATCCATGCGACATATCCTGCCCATCGCAGTCTACGAGACTTAACTGTTCTAATTATATCTGGCTTCCTATAAAGACCATTTAGTTCACTGTTATGTAGTCTTCTCCATTCACCTGTCTGTTGATCTCTCTTTGGTACAAAACTTTTCGGTACTTGTTTCGTAAGTAAAAATGAGCGGAGAAGTTGATTTTCACAGTTCATCAGCAAACATTTTAAAAAGAATCCAAATTGCAACTATTGGTCTACGTCCAAAATGGGCAAGGAAGGTGCATTTTATGCGCGATTCTTAGTACGTCTTGTCGTACTTACAGCAATGGCGACCATGATTGAAAGTTCAACTTCCTACATTTCGGGGTTGCCAACCTAAATAACTATACTGTAATCATCATTATCATCTTCAAGGTGTGGGCCTGTTGGCCCGTTCCGCTCCCCGGCGCACTACATGCCGCAGGCGCAGGTCGTCCTTCCAACGACGTTTTGGTTACTGTAATATTAGATATTACACCCACGTGCGGGAAGTAAAACCACTGCCTTCTATGTATACTACGTACAATGTATATACAAAAAATATGCAAAAGGTAGTGTTAATATACATTATACGAAACAAATCACTGCATTTTAAATGAACTTAATTTTATTTGAAACAATATAAAACAATAAATACGTACTTTCCTCCATTTTATCATTAATTGGTGTCACGACCTCCTGTTGTTTCAACTAATAAGCATTGCCCACACTGTTAACGTTAGTCAGTTGTTTATAATGAACGCCAATATTTCCAATAAATATGTCATTTTACTGTTATATTGAAAACACCATCGCGCAAAAAATAACGCACGTAATATAATGTTTTGTAGTTATAGGAAATCATAATTAAAGTGTATTTTACGTTTTATTGAACCTGTATTTTATGTTTTGTTAGAATATGAAATGTAAGGTTTTGTTGCCTAGCAACTAAAGCGTCACTGATTGTTGTAACAGCAGATTAAGGTAATTATTTACTGTTGTTATGGGTTTGTTTACTCTGCGGTCCGGCACGAATACATGTAGTAAAGGTGCGTGTAAACATTTGTAATTAATAACACCACTTATTTGTAAACAAACTGATTCCCAGCTGCAATTAATTATCCTTGTTTTAATTTCCAATTCTCTTTCGTTTGAGAGAAATTCTGTCTTCATTAATTGAACACAGACGTTCTGCTTCCCTTGTTGTTTGTCTTCCACCAGAGATGAATTAAAAACAATTTCTCAGTTCTCCTAGGCTTTATTATACACGGGGGGGAAACAGTTCTAACTTCTGTACCTGCATTGTACTGTCTTAATAATAATAATAATAATAATAATAATAATAATAATAATAATAATAATAATAATAATAATAATAACAATAATAATGATACTAATACTAATAATAATGATAATTATGAAAATAATAATACTAATAATTATAGATATAATAATAATAATAACAATAATGATAGTAATGAAAATAATAATTATAACAATAATAATGATGATAATAATAATAATACTAATAGCAATGATGATGATAATAACAATAATAATAATGAAAATAATAGTAATAATGTTAACCCTTAAATTGGCAAAACACAAATTTCCTCTGTTAGTTATTTGAATGTGGCGGACCGCAGTGAAAACGGAATCTTGTGTAACTGTTATTATTAGGTATATTGTATAATTATACACACATTTATGTGGTTTCTTTTTGTTCGTTTTCTTCTGATTTATTTAAAATATTATTATAATTAAACCAACTGATGTATCCAAAAGGATACATTACGAATTTAAGGGTTAATAATAATAATGATAATCAAAATAATGAAAATAATAATAATAAAAAGAAATAATAATAATGATGATAATAGTAATGATAATGGAAATAATAATAATTATTATTGTAATGATAATGATAATAACAACAATGATAATAATAATAATAATAATAATAATAATAATATAATAATAATAATAATAATGTTTTATTTATTCTGGCAGAGTTAAGGCCATAAGGTCTTCTCTTCCACTCAACCAGCACAAATACAAATAAATATTCGACAAATATAGATATACACTATACTAATTATAAACAGTTAAAGATACAATAAATGTAGCAATGTAAATGTCATGTACAAACAACATTTTATACGATAATAACAATAATAATTCTTACGACAATAATAATAATAATAATAATAGTAATAATAATAATATAAATATGATAAATTATACGAGAAACACCAATTAATATATATATCTTACACTGGGTAATAATGAAGTCGAGTTTAGAGCAAATATAAATTTAGATTTCTTTTAAAAGTTGCCAATGTCCGGCAGCCCCTTATTTCTTGTGGTAGGGAATTCCAGTTGCGAGAAGTGAAGATGGTATATGACATGGAGTGATGTGATGTCCTATGTTGCGGTATATTAAGTAAGAGACTATGTTGTGATCTTGTGTTTAAGTTATGGTTTGAGGATAGATACTGGAAACGGGATGATAAATAATTGGGAATCGAGGTATGTAACCTCCTTTTTCCTTAAAGTAAGAGTCCATGTTTCGCATCCATATAATATAACTGGGAGAATAACAGAGGGTCTAATTGTGAATGTATACAATCGAGGGACCAATTCAGACAAATGCACAAAAAATCATCAATATATGTCGAGTCGTTTAGAAGGAGTAGACAGACAAACACAATATATATATATATATATATATAGAAGTAATGCTATTATCTACGTGCAATACAATATAGTACGGCACACAATGTACTATTGGCTATTTCTCTTATAAATTTCCCACGTGGTCTCTGGAGACACAAACTGGAGATCACATCAAAACAAAAGTCTGTTATTCGATTACCGCAGCCAACTGATGGATATAGACAGCATCGAGAAATAAACTTTTCCAAGAAACTCCCCGAGGAATTCGACAATTTTTTCTTCCAACTTTATTTTCCTTCTTGAATAGATTCTGTCCCGCGCCGTAGCCGAGCGGTTAAGGTAGGAAGCCTTGGCGCAGAGCTACGGGACTTGCGCTGGTTCGAGTCTCCATGGGGGAAGAAATTTTCTCATGGTATTTCGGCCAGTATGGGACCGGTGCCCACCCAGCATCGTGAGGCAATTGGGTAGCTACAATATGTAGCGGCTCCAGGTTGAGGAACCAGCAATAACGGCTGGGGGACTCGACATGCTAACCACATGTCACCCCTACACTGGCTGTTGATCATCTACCTCTGTGATTGACACATGTGGATGTGAAGGGCCAGCAGCCGGCTGGTAAAAGTGGAAAGACCCTCAATCGGAATCGATTCTTATAGAAAAAAACCGTCACGCAGAAAGTGCATGAATTATACACATTCCCAGCTAAGTTCCATTTGTACTGTAAACAATCTTGCATAAGATATTTCTCTGCCTATCGGAGGAACTTAGGTGCTACTTTTAACCTGACGCACCGCCTCAGGGGCGGATTAATGAAATGGATGAGACGGGTGTATGGAAATGGTGGAATTAAATTTGTGGCAGAGGAAAACGGGAGAAACCCCGAGAAAAACCTGCTAAAGCTTCGTTTTGTCCACCATGAAACCCCATGGAGTGACCGAGACTCTATCTAGAGACCCACGGGTGAGAGGCGAGTGTCTAACCGCTTATGTCACGGAGCTGCCCCCTCAAATCATAGTTAATGTTATTCTCCCACCTCATTCTTGGTCTATCAACTGGACGTTTTCCCTCTATTGTTTTTCTATAACAAGCTTCCATGCCCCTCTATCATTCCCCATTTGTTCCACATGTCCTGCCCATCGCAGTCTACAGACTTATTATATCTGGTTTCGTATAAAGATCATGTAGCATACTGTTATGCAGTCTTCTCCGTTCACCTGTCTGTTCATCTCTTTGGTCCAAAATATTTTCCTAAGAATTTAATTCTGAAATATTCGTAATCTTTTCTCCTCCGTTAAAGTAAGAGTCTACGTTTCGCATCCATATAATATAACTGGTAGAATAACAGTTTTATATATTTTCAGTTTAACTGTTTTTTATACATACCTAGTATTTATTTTTGTACTCGAGCAGCCATCAAACCTTTAAAGGGTGAAGAAGCCCTACAACTCAATGGTATTAATAAGCTGTTAGTTTATGCTGATGATGAAGTACTATTGGCCGATAGCGAGGAAATACTAAAGGACAACATGCACACTATTGAGTAACACTAAGAAATTAGGACTGGAAGTAAATATCAATAAAACTAAATATATGGTCACACGTAGAAATACATTATATAATGGAAATGGACAGCTAATGACAAATGAAGGAAATTTTGAGGAAGTGGCTGAATTCAAATATCTAGGAACAATAATCACAAATAGGAATGAGATGCACAAAGAAATTAAACATAGGCTCAATTCTGGAAATACGTGCTATTATGCATTGCAGAGACTCTTGATGTCCCAACTCCTTTCAAAAAACGTTAAGCTGAAAATATATAAAACTCTTATTCTACCAGTTATATTATATGGGTGCGAAACATGGACTCTTACTTTAAGGAGGAAAGGAGATTACGAGTATTTGAGAATAAAGTTCTTAGGAAAATGTTTAGACCAAAGAGAGATGAACAGACAGGTGAATGGAGAAGACTACATAAGAATGAACTACGTGGTCTTTATAGGAAGCCAGATATAATAAGAACAGTTAAGTCTCGTAGACTGCGATGGGCAGGACATGTGGCACGAATGGGGAATGAAAGACGTACATGGAAGCTTCTTGTAGGAAAACCAGAGGGAAAACGCCCAGTTGGTAGACCAAGAATGAGGTGGGAGAATAACATTAACTATGATTGAGGCAAGTAGATTATACAGGGGATGATCGGAAAACATTAGCTCAGGATAGGGATGTATGGAGAGCTATGATTTGGGGGAAGTAGATTATACAGGAAATGATTGGAAAACATCTCAGGATAGGAATGTACGGACAGCTTATATCCGCGCGGCCTTGATCCTACGGGTTCTATAGTGGCAGTGAGTAATTAAGTACGAGACTGTGATGCCACCAATGAGGTAAACAAGATATATTTCCTAATGTACCAAGTGTTTTTTTGTCTTTTTTAATTATCATTTTTTTCGTTTTGAAATCCTGTCTCCAGTTGTAACAAAGTTATATTGTAAAACATAATCCGCTCTTTCAAATGGGATTCTGTGGACAAACACAAGGGACGTCAGGGAAATATATTGTATACAACTTAACTGCAGGAAGATTAATTGTATAGGGACGACTGGAAAACCAACAAAAGCTGTTTCGTTATAAATAGTGTACAACTCAAATGGCTTCAGGAATGGGAGGCAGCTCAGTGTGCAAGAATTTGAATAATAAATAGAAATTTTGTTAGAGGGGATTCTGCATGATTGAATGGAACTTAGACATTACAAGGTACACACACACAAACATATTAATTTGAATAATTCATTACATACGACATTTCAATAAATGTAAGCACCATCATTCATAACGCCATTTGTCTTGGAGATTATTTCCTGCATTTCTTATTCTAATCAACTTTACAAGCTGTTGTTTTAAGGGGCGATTAAAGGGTGATTCAAGTAAAAAAATTCTCAAATTCTGTTCCCTCTACTTTTAAATAGTTTAAAATATTCTGCACAAATTGATAAATATTATTGATATTTGATCATTTTGTCCACCGCTGTGGTCTCGAGGTAGCGTGCTGTCTTGTCACGCAGCGGGTCGGGGTTCGATCCCCGATCGGGGCAGTTTTTCTGGGTGAGGTTTTTATCGCCCCTCCATGGTATCTTTACCTTGTCGTGGTGGAGTGGCTTGAGTGCTTAAATGATCCTGAGAGCTATGCCGGCGGTAGCATTGCTGCCGATAGGGTTACCCATGCCGGACTGGTCGAAGGTGATAAGCCAGACGAAAAAAGTACCTTGGGCGAAAGAGTGACGATCTTTCACCGTAAAAATACAACCGTCAAGAAATGCGGACATGGGTTCATCTGGGGTAAAATTTTCCGGAGGTCAAATAGTCCCCCATTCGGTTCTCCGGGCGGGGACTACTTCAGGGAACCCATGCCAAAGGCTCATATAATAAGAACAGTTAAGTCCCGTAGACTGCGATGGGCAGGACATGTTGCGCGTATGGGTAATGAAAGACGTGCATGGAAACTTCTTGTAGGAAAGCCAGAAGGAAAACGCCCAGTTGGTAGACCAAGAATGAGGTGGGAGAACAACATTAACTATGATTTGAGGGAAGTAGATTATACAGGGAATGATTGGAAAGCATTAGCTCAGGATAGGGATGTATGGAGAGCTTATGTCCGTGCGGTCATGAACCTACGGGTTCGATAGTGCCAGTGAGTAAGTAAGTAAGTAAGTGAGGTTTTTACCGGGGGTTTTCCTCACCTGTAAGACAAATGTCAGGAAAACTTTAAGGCCCTAACGGTCCCCGAAATCATATGGCCATCATAATCATCCTTATAATCATCATCATCATCCTTCACCGGTGTGGAAACACCTACAATTCCCTAGTAAAGCTGCAAAGCATAGCATGAAGATGCTATGATTGCAGTGAAAGACCTGCCCTCGGACAGAATTACTATGGATGGATGGATACTCATTTTACGTATCTAATACATAAAAATGAATGTTAGTTAGTTAGTTTGTTTGTTTGTTCGTACTTTATGCGCGGCCGTTCCGTTGATTCGATTGTGATGGGGCTTTTTGCAAAATATTCACGAGATTCCCGGGATAAACATAGGCTATAAGCGAGTTGTGATACTCAACTCCTACACCCTTAAAAAACACCCTTTGTAGTGCAAAACTTGAAAAAGTGCCTTTTTTACCCTTAAATGGCTTATGCTACCTAAACCATAACAAACACATAAAATACGAACAAACACACATACAAACAAACAACATACATTAATTTTTATACATTAGAGCCTCTCAGGGGTCCTCGTCTAGGGGATATGTGGATGGCGACCACAAGGTGCCCAAGCTGTGCAAAACATTTCTTCCACTTACTTGTGTTTTGCACTCTTTTAACTTTACTATCTAACCTCTCTTGGTTAACTCTTGTTTTTTCGACCCCGACGCCATTAGGGCATCCGAGGGCTAGGGAGTCCTTCCTTTCTTCCATTTCTTCTTTCCTTTATTTTCTTTTCTTCTCCAGAAAAGCCTGACCAGCTATAAGATGGCAGCCCCATCACTGGCCTTGCCTTCCTTTGGCCAGCAACCAATCGAAGGGACTATTATTATGCTTTCAAGTCTTATACGAGAATTTCCCGTAAGGGAAAATTTTCTATAGGATCGTAATAGGCCTTGGCCTAATACTTGGAAGGAAGAAGAAGAAGAAGAGATTATTTAAGGGAAGTAGATTATAGAGGGAATGATTAGAAAACATTAGCTCAGGATTGGGACGTATGGAGAGCTTATGTCCGTGCGGCCATGGACCTACGGGTTCGATAGTGCCAGTGAGTTAGTTAGATAGTTTATGCAGGTTTACAAGCTGGTATTTTTGGTGTGAGTTGCAGGGATTGTACGTGGAGTGGTAAGTTGGGAGGTTCGGGTTACAGCAATGATACATGGACAGCAGATCAGGTGTATCCACTCGTGACTCTGCACTTTGCGTTCTATCTGTGGGCAATCACATACAAACTTGTTTATGTACACTGTACTCAAAATAATATTAAATTTCTCTATTATCAGAATTTCTTCGCTGATAGCTTCTTTTATGGTTTACTAGTGGACCCAGCAGACGTCATGCCCAATTCTCGTGTCATGGCCGGACGATAATCTCCTGTAAAATTTCCCTTCATCAAATCTTGGTAATGTTATTCTCCCACCTCGTTCTTGGCCAGCCTACTGACAGTTTTCCTCTGGTTTTCCTACAAGGAGATTCAATGCCCCTCTTTCATTCCCCATTCATGATACATTTCCTGCCCATCGCAGTCTACGAGACTTCTTCTTCTTCTTCCTTCCAAGTATTAGGCCAAGGCCTGTTACGATCCTATAGAAAATTTTCCCTCCCGCGTCTTCCGGGAAATTCTCGTATAAGACTTGAAAGCATAATAATAGTCCCTTCGATTGGTTGCTGG
Organism: Diploptera punctata; assembly: GCA_030220185.1. NCBI lineage: Eukaryota > Metazoa > Arthropoda > Insecta > Blattodea > Blaberidae > Diploptera > Diploptera punctata. The sequence goes on along the minus strand of JASPKZ010010684.1, from coordinate 1,030,359 downwards.
CCAAAGGAAGGCAAGACCAGTGATGGGGCTGCCATCTTATAGCCTCTGGTCAGGCTTTTTCTGGAGAAGAAAAGAAAATAAAGGAAAGAAGAAATGGAAGAAAGGAAAGACCCCCTAGCCCTCGGATGCCCTAATAGCGTCAGGGTCGAAAAAAACAAGAGTTAACCAAGAGAGGTTAGATAGTAAAGTTAAAAGAGTGCAAAACACAAGTAAGTGGAAGAAATGTTTTGCACAGCTTGGGCACCTTGTGGTCGCCATCCACATATCCCCTAGATGAGGACCTCTGAGGGAGTCTACGAGACTTAACTATTCTTATTATATCTTGTTTCCTTTACATATCATGTAGATCACTGTTATACAGTTTTCTCCATTCACCTGTCTGTTCATCTCTATTTGGTCCAAAATTTTTCCTAAGAACTTTATTCAGAAATACGGTAAAACTTGTTTAATCCGGAACGTGAATAATGCGGAAAACCTGTCCAATGTGAACAAATGTATTGGTCCCGGCAAAATAATAGTAATTTTACGTGTATTTATTTTGTATAAAACGGAATCTGTCCAACGCGTAAACGGAAGAATATTTCGACACAATTCATTTAAAAAATGTTTATAAGGCGGAAAGATAGAGAGATAAATTAGTTTCCACTTCACTGAATTCCCAGGCGAATTAACAATAAGTGATGATTCCTGCAGCCGGGTGAAGTAGAGTTTCCACCTGTATCTGGAATTTTCTTTCGGCCTCAATGCACACCTGTTTTGCGAAATACAGGTTCGTTGAACAAATATTTGGCGTGTGACATCTGTCTTACAAATAACCAATGCACTGTAAAATCTTAAATTATTTTAAGATCTGAGACAGATTGTGTACGTATCTTTCTCAGGTGGCGTTCTGAATTTACAGAATAAAGATGGCTAAATCGTATGTATGATTCTCATTAAACGAAAAAGTGAAAGTGATTGATTATAAAGAAAAACAAACTCCCAGTACGCGAAATAATTACTAAATTTAAATGCGGAAAATGCTAAGTTTATGAGATTTTAAAACGCAAATAAAAAATAATGAACGAATAGATGCATGGAAATGGTCAAATGAAGAGAAAAAAAGAAGAAATCAACGAGGTGTGTTATACAAGTCCACGATCAAATAATCTCCAAATTTCCGGACCGATGCTCCAAAATCAAGCTCTAGTTGTTGCTAAATTTCTAGGGAATAAGGATTTCAAGGCATCTTCAGGTTGGCTGTGGACAGTTTTAAAAGACGACACAATGTAGTGTGGAATGAAATTTGCGGGGAATCAAAGGATGTGGACGAAAGTATAGTTAGTAAGCGGAAACCGAAACTGCATACTTTAATTTCAGGATATGCGCCTAAGAGACATTTTTAACGCTGACGAAACGGGACTGTTTTTTCGTGCGTTACCGTCGAAGTCGCTCGTACATACGATACTTCACTTTACAACGACAGCGGAACGACAATTAATCCAAGGTAGCCGTAGCGTAGTGGTTAAGGCACTGAGCTACAAGCCGGAGGGTCGAAGGTTCAAGTCCCGTTGGGGTCAGGATTTTTAAACTGACACAAACCCTCTGGCGGCACTATGGCCCTGGGGTCGACTCAGCCTCTAACGGAAATGAGTACCAGACGCTTGTTCTGGGGGTAAAGGCGGCCGTCACGCAGGGCTGACATAAAGTGCCGATTGTCAAGAAAAAATGGGAGCCTTAACCTCCTACTACCCCAAGGGCCTCCGGAGCTGTTGTGGATCACTTTACTTTTTTACATAAAAGGACATATACGGTACTCTATAATATAAGATTGGTTAATTTCTTTTTGTATTTTTGTAATGCGGAATGTTGTCTAATCTGGAAATAAAAATAGGTCCCACGCGATTCCACTTTTAACAAGTTTTACTGTATTCGTAATCTTCTTTCCTCCCTTAAAGTAACAGTCCATGTTTCACATCCATATTGGGTCTATATAATTTAGTTCTATGTCATAAACTGTAAAATTCGTGTACTCAAATACTGGTTGCGAGTAATCCAAGGTGAACAAACAATGCTTAGAGCAATTTGTTACGACCACCAAATTAAAAACATAGATGTTAAATTTTGGGCAGACGAGGTTAGGAGAGAACTCCACAAGATTGCGATGGGCTGGATATGGGAAAAAGGGACTTAAAATCGCAAGAACGTGTGGAGAAAAATAAGGAGGAGGTACTTAGATATAAACCAACAAGATACTTTCGCCAAATGTACAGGAAAACGCTCACTGTGTTTACAAAGAGACCTAAAACACGTCTGGGGAAAAGAATCGTATATGCTCAACCTAGGATTTAAGGAGAGATCAGGGCTTGCTTGGTTTAGGCTAGGGGCATGGAAATTTCTAAAAATTAGCGACGATCACGATATGCGAATATGTCCAATGTGCGGGAACTTTAAAGATGAGATACATATATTAGGAAAATGTAATGATTTAGAATATTGGAGACGTCAGTTATTACCGGAAAGATTTCTAAATTCAAATCGGGAAAGATTTTCATGCTACGAGTTATTGGTAAATCCAGAAAATTGGATAAACCTCGGTAAATTTCTGGACAAAACGCGGAAAATAAGAACAACACTCATTCATGAATAAATATATGTTATCAAAATGCAATACCATTAATTATTAACAATTATATATAAATTAATTAATGTATAATGCTATTGTGTTATTATTTAATTGTAATATTATTGTGTTTTCTTTATGTAATTGTAATGTTATTGCTTTTTTGGTAATTTTTCTTCACACTAGTAGCAATTATTACTTTATTGTAACGGACTGTCAACAGCACGTACGGCTTACTGCTCGTGCGACCCATATTTGTAAATAATATTGTAAAAATCTTACTTTTTGTCTAGTTCTATGTGTGACCATGTATTTAGTTTCATTGATGTTTACTTCCAATTGCTATCGAATACTTATTTGTAAACATATTCACGCCACTGAAATGGTTATTTGTTAAAATGTAAAATAAATATTGATGCTTTCATTCACGTGTGACGTAAGGGAAAGCAATCTCGCATATATGTAGCTTTGAGAATTATCATCTAAATGGAAAACACTGAAACATGGCTGAATTTGTTTAGTACATGTTGATGGAGAAGACAACTCTGCTATTTACAATTACATGCAAATTGTAAAGATGCAGATATTACGTAAAACGCAATTTCACAGTAAATTGTTTAGCATGGCATCCCCTTCAGCTAGCAGATCTGTATGAGAAAGCAGATATAATGGCAGTTGTGCATCTTGGATTACAGCGATGCACAAAGAAATTAAACATAGGCTCAATTCTGGAAATGCATGTTATTATGTAAGTTATTACAGGGACTCTTGTCCCAACTTCTCTCGAAAACGTTAAAATGAAAATTTATAAAACTGTTATATTCCCAGCTATGTTATATGGTTGTGCAACATGGACTCTTACTTTAAGGGAGGCTCAACTGCACTTCTACTAGCGCTTGATTTTCAGTTACCGGTATATTGTTGTAAACTATAGCTCTTCTTCTGTATTTACTAACATTATTTAATATTTTAAACTTTTTCAAACAATTTTTATAACATTATTAGACAATTTTGAAGTATTTATTTAAATATGCAAATCACAATATTATGACACTGTTAGACAATATTGTGATGCTAACTGCTATTTTTTCCACAGAGTATATTACTTAGTCTATGATTTTTCTATCGCTGTTTTGGGTTATCGTTGGTTGGATCAGCGTTAGGGAGTGATAAGTAAGTGTACACCCATTTTTAATAAACGTTTGGTAATTTTAATATTAATAATATATTTTTAACATAGATTTGGGGATTTATTGCAAATATTGGTAATTTAAATTGCATAGTGACCGATAGTAATCGAGGATGATAATCGATATGTGGTTCGATTGTGGATTATCGCTGGCTCTATAAACTGTGGCGCATAGGACTTTGAAAATATTTCACGCTAGTTTAAGTGCAGTTTTTCCAAGATTACAAGTAATTAAGAATAAGGTTCTTAAGATTCTTTTTGCAAAAAAAGAGGGATGAACAGGCAGGTGAATGGAGAAGATTGCATAACAGTGAGCTACATGGTATTTATAAGAAGAATCCAGATATAATAAAAACAGTTAAGTCTCACAGTCTGCGATAGACAGGAGATGTGGCAGGTGTGCAGAATGAAAGAGAGGCATGGACAGTGCTTGTAGGAAAACTACACTGATAGTGTCCTGTAAGCAGGCCAAAAAAGTGGGACAGTAAATTAAACTATGATTTGAGGAGTGAATTTATCTAGAGAATTTGGAAATCAAGAGTGGCATTTGACAGGACTATTTAACGAATACAATAATTATGTTCTTTATTCAAAAATCATTACGGTATCTACATATAGTTACCGGTTTTTTAATATTTATATATTTAATGTAAACACGGCGATGTTCGAAAACAAATCAAAAGTGTTTGGTTATGTTTATTCACTGCAACTTGATCATATTATATATTGCCAAATAGGATCGCAATATTGTAACGATCTACCCTATAGTGCAGAAAAAAATGAAACACATTAATATATATTTTTTTTTTTTTTTTCAAATACCCAGGTTTGTCTTTCGACATTCCTGGTTTCTCTCCTGGCATGGCGTACTTGCAACCCACTTCTGAGGTTGATATGATGACTGATGATGATGATGATAATGGTGCGCCAGGAGAGTCCCTAATCCTAAGCTTAACCTAAGATGAATATGAATGATGATGATTGCGATGGCCATATGATTTCGGGGACCGTTTGGGCCTTAAAGTTTTCCTGACATTTGTCTTACAGGTGAGGAAAAACCCCGATAAAAACCTCACCCAGAAAACCCGACCGGGGATCGAACCCGGGCCCGCTGCGTGACAAGGCAGCACGCTACCCCGAGACCACATAGGTTATTAATTTATTTTTTAGGAAACAACTCAGTAAAATCATTATTTAAACACACAATTATTGAACACAAATTATCAAATGTGTAGTTCGAAGGAATTTGTATTTTTTGGAGAGTTAGTCACTGCAAAATAATGCTCTGACCTGTTCATAATATTAATAACGAGGAGCTTTCTTTACCACAAAAGCAGCAGCTGGTAAAGATAATTCGATAAAGAGCCAGGTGAAAACACAATTCAGTGAAACGCGATTGGTCATTGGCTGCCATTTGGGGCATGAGTTAAACAGTCTATCTAAACTTAGTAACAAATGCTCGGAGGCGCCATTATTATAAAAACATTAATAATGTTTACGAAGAAACATAAATTATACAAGTTAATAAAAATCACATTATAAATGTGCAAATGTGGTCGTAGGTGTAATGAAACAGCGAATTAAAGGACCAGTTTTGATATATTGCACGGTCTGGTGCACCGAATATCCTTGGAGAAATCTTAACCTACAAAATTAGTTAATTACAGTCAAGTTTAGTGGCCGGTTATATATCACAGGCCTTGAATATTTTAATAAGAGTACGCACAATGTGCCAGTCGTTCTATGATATTATATACAAATAAAAACCGTCTTCATGGCTTTCATGTAACAAGGGAAGTCTTAACCATTGCATGCCGATACCTATCTTCAAATATCTTCCAGAGAAATGTTGTGATGTATGAAGGTCATATTAAATATATTACATTCCCCTTCTCGAGGTAGCGTGCTGCCTTGTCACGCAGCGGGCCCGGGTTCGATCCCCGGTCGGGGCAGTTTTTCTGGGTGAGGTTTTTATCGGGTTTTTTCCTCACCTGTAAGACAAATGTCAGGAAAACTTTAAGGCCCAAACGGTCCCCGAAATCATATGGCCAACATCCTTATCATTATCATCCTTACCATTATCATGATCCTTCACCGGTGTGGAAAGCAACGGGAAGCTACCACACCTACACAATTCCCTAGTAAAGCTGCAAGCATTCCCCTTTTAACTGCAAAGACACCAAAATCCAGCGCCAAATCTCTCGTTTAAAGTACATAGAAGTAATAAAACTCAAGACTCGGTTAATCGGATAATATTCACAACCTGTTGTCCGCGCCAGGCCTCACTCCACTCCACTCTATTCAAGCAGAGATGTCCACCTGATTCGCACGGTGGTTTCTATTTATCCTACAAGCAGTTTCCATTCGAGACTTAACTGTTCTCATTACATCTGGCTTCCTATGAAGACCATGTAGCTCACTGTTATGTAATCTTCTCCATTCACCTCTCTGTTCATCTCTCTCTTGCTACAAAAACCTTCTTAAGAACTTTATTCTCAAATACTTGTAATCTTTCTTCCTCCCTTAAAATAAGAGTCCATGTTTCGCATCCAATAATACAACTGGCAAATATAACTTTTTTTTCTTCTTTTTTTTTTCTTTTTTTGTCCCGCGCCGTAGCCGAGCGGTTAAGGTAGGAAGCCTTGGCGCAGAGCAACGGGAATTGAGCTGGTTCGAGTCTCCATGGGGGAAGACATTTTCCCATGGAATTTCGGCCAGTATGGGACCGGTGCCCACCCAGCATCGTGAGGCATTTGTGTAGCTACAATAAGTAGCGGCTCCAGGTTGAGAAAACCAGCTATAACGGCTGGGGGACTCGACATGCTAACCACATGTCACCCCTACACTGGCTGTTGATCATCTACCTCTGTGATTGAGACATGTGGATGTGAAGGGCCAGCAGCCGGCTGGTAAAAGGGCAACCGCTGAAAAGTGGGAAGACCCTTAATCGGAATCGAAAATATAACTTTTTTTACGCGATAATGCGTTTTGTCGTACTTACAGCAATGGCGACCATGATTAAAAGTTCAACTTCCTACATTTCGGGGTTGCCAACCTAAATAACTATACTGTAATATTACATATTACAAACCGCGTGCGGGAAGTAAAAGCACTGTCTTTTATACATACTACGTACAATGTATACACAAAATATATCCAAAAGGTAGTGTTAATATACATTATACGAAACAAATCACTGCATTTTAAATGAACTGAACTTTATTTGAAACAATAAATTCGCATTTGTCGACATTTTATTCCTGATTGGTGTAACGGCCTGCTGTAGTCTCATCTAAATTATTTTCGGCATTTACCGTATAAACACTGGCCATACCGTTTAACGTCAGTCAGTTGTTTCTATTAAACGCAAATATTTCCAACCACGATGTTATTATTTTATTACTATTTATTATTTTGAAAACACCATCGCGCAAAAAATAATGTACAACGCACGTTTGTGAAGTGTTTTACAGAATATCGGGAATTAAAAACCGAGCTATCTCTTGGTTTTTAATTATTTCCTTGCTTCTGTAAAAAACAACTTCTCAACCACGAATTCTATTATTCTATTTCCATTTCAACAAGAAGTTGGTAAGTCAAGGGTCTCTGTAATGCATAATAGTACGCGTTTTCAGAATTGAGCCTAATTTCTTTGTGCATCCCATTCCTGTTTAAGACGATAAGCCAGACCAAAAAAATAAGTAATTTGGTCCAAAGAGTAACGATCTTTCATCCTAAAAATACAACCGCCAAGAAATGCGGATACGGGTGAGGGAGTGAATAAGGGTGAACATTAAATTTAAAAAAAAGCTCGATTACTTAAGAATCCATGTATTGTGTCCGAGACAACATGTGCCACTGGAAGACAGCATTGGATAAACTTACTCTTGTTCTTAAAAAAATGACGATCTATAAATATTTCCCAAAAATTTATGAAAACAGGAAGTGACATTTTAAAATGTTGCTTCTCATGTGTCGAGTCATTAGAATAGGGCGTTATTTTTGTATCAATTTCCTATTTTATGTCGGTCTACAGCAGTACATATCAAAAACTGAAAACGAAAAAAATACAGGATATTATTCACGTAATAAGGATTAATTTCCAGCAATTACCGTTTTGGTGGGATGAATAGTTCAGAAGATATAAATGTTTTTTTATTCTATTTTCGTTAAAAACTGGCGGATCCACAACGCAGCTGGTTCTTTTCACGACCAAGCTCGCGCGCATAGTTAATTGAAACAGCTGACCCCGCTTCATCAGTGACTTTTTTAACTGTCATTAAATCAAACAGATTATAATTATGTTTTGCTTAATGGAACAGTACCGTTAATCTATAAAAGTGGCGATATTATGTTATTAGAAATAGTACAAATGCAGATTAGAAACAACATACGCTAGATAAGTTTGGTTGTGGTGCCGGTATTTGCTGTAACTACTGTTTGGTTAGGAGCTTTATTGAGTCAGCTTTGCTGGACAGCTTCTAACAACTTTGGTGCCCACTCGACAAGACAAGCAATACTCGCTCAAACTGCTAACAACTGGAGAACAATTAAGCTAAATTGAGAGCCTCAGATTATACAGTTATCGAGTAAACTGCTAACCTGGACGCAATAAGTGAAATAATGTAGCAGCTATCTGAAACCTCCAGAATATAGGGTGTTTAAAAGACAATGTATGGAAGAATAAGTACTTATTACTGAAAGCAAAATAAAAGGCTTCCTCTAGATGTATCATACAGTGTCCGGTTAAGAAGGAGTGTAAATGGCTGATTAATAACATTTTATAACATTTTATTATATGGGTCCGAAACCTAGACAGTGAGTAGAAAACAAGCCAACAAACTGTTAGCAGTAGAAATGGATTTTTGGAGGCGATATCGACAAGAATTTCAAGAAGGGATAAAGTCAGAAACAACACAATAAGGAAAATTATGCAAGTTGAAAAAAAAACATTAGGAAAAATAGAAAGAAAGCGTTTGAAATGGTATGGACACCTCATAAGAATGGAAGAAGAGAGAATACCAAAGAAGATCCTTAATTGGAAAGCTAATGGAAGAAGTGGAAGAGGCAGACCTAGAGAACGTTGGATGGATGGAGTGAGGAGAAGTATGGAAGCTAGAGATTTGAGGAAAGAAGATGCTCTAGACAGGAACCTCTGGCGACAAATCACTTTGGGTTGAAGGAGAAACACTGTATTGTGGAATATTCCTAAATAAAAAATAATAATCTTGAGGGTTGTACCAATGTCAAGTAGATATAACTGTTAAAGCAGCTGTCTGTATCTGGCAGTGCAACCAGCAAATACTATCCCATATGGGAAAGGACAGTGTCGTGGACACGGCCGTATGTTTTACGTGAATAAGTGCACGTATCGGATAATATTTTCTTTGAGCACATTACATGTATGTCATAATTATTACATTATTAACTTGCTTAGGCTCGGCCGCCCCACCTGCAGATACATTGGCGCCGTCGTTGAACCGCTCGGACGCCTTCATTCTTTTATGTCCCAGCACCGCTTCACTCTGTCATATGCTGTTTTATGGTTACCACTGGATTGGTCTTGAGAAACCCTTTCCAACCTATACGATCTCTATATTTTGATTTGGCTTTTCGATGACTATAGGCCGACACTGCATTATAATTTTTTACTTTAACACCATATATATTCTCTATAACTATTTCACACTAATGTTTTATGTACGTAATCGATAGACCTTGACGAGAGCTGACGACTGAAACTCAAACGAACTTCGTAACTTCTCCGAGTCAAAATTGATGAAGGTAAATCATGTGACGCAGCAAAACGACCACAAAATGGTGGCGCTTCCCCTCCGTCGTGCTCAATGCGTCACAGGCCACACTGAACATAACGAATTCTTTGATCCTTTATCTATCGAGTGGTGTAATTAAATGTTGTATGTAGATGATAGATATGTAGCTGTAACAACAAACTGTATCCCCCGATTTTGTTATCAATTTTCTGAATTGCCTCCCACCATGGACTCGAATTTAAACACGTATTCACGTCAGAACTGTGTCCTCTCGGCTAAGGCATGGTAACTCTAAGAGAAGAGTCCCTGGTCCTCCAGGTTGGAGGTTGGGCATGAGTTGACAATTCCACTCTGTAAAAAACTAACCGTTGAGAAGCCCACAGACAATCAAGCCGGACTGATCAAATCATTGCGACCAAATGCAAAGCAAAATGCAAATGATTTTAGACTATGTACCTGGAATATACTATCTTTATACGAGAGCTCTAAGTCCAAATACTTAAAATTCGAAATTAACAGACGTCGCCAGGAATACAGGGGTCTGGAAGAGAATTTTTAGGCAGGCTGTGATTCGACCTGGATTTTTACGTAAATATGACGATAAAAGTAAAATAAGAATATAAAAAACACAGTATAGCATTATATGGTGATTTTAGGTTATTTTGAGCTTACTTCTCACTTCATTTTAAAACATTTCTCAGATATTTTGGAGAAAAAATCAACATATATACAGGATGCAGCATAAAATGTGATTGGTCATTGAATCCCATTTGGGGCATGAGTTAATTAGTCAGTACAAAACCACTAAATCTGCAACATTTACGGGATTTGAAAATATTTTTGTTAATAATGGGAAATTCTGTGATAACATTTACAAAAATAAGTGTTAATACGATGTCATAATTGCTTAACTATGGACTTGAACAATTTGTAGTTTTTTTTGTATAGATGTTGTAAGCTACAGAAAATAATACAGACTGTCCTATTCAAACCTCCCACATTTTAATTAAACATAACTAACAAAGTAAGCGTAATTATGAAATGAAGTCGGTATTAAACGAAACAGGAACTCAAACAATTTTCATTGCCACACACTAAAACACCTCTATATGCGCACCATTAGTAGCACGAACAATATCAAGTCTGTATTCGATTTCGTGCCATGTTCTGTCCAACATGTCCATTGATACTGTTGCAATTGTGTCAAGGATATGGATGGGTTCATAAATCATGAAGATCTTGTACTGGAGTCGCAAACACACGGTCTTTTACATACCCCCTGAGGAAGAAGTCCAGTGGAATGATGTCTGATGAACGTGCTGGCCAGCAAATTGGTCAGCCGCGTCCAATCTATCTATCTCGGAAGGATTCTTTTAGTGAATTCCGAACATTCAGGTTCCAGTGTGGTGGGGCTCCATCTTGCCGAAAAATTACTTGGGGTTGCAGATCAGCTACTTGGGGTACAAGAACTGTTCCAACATGTCTTGGTATACCGGGTCAGTTATTGACTTCTCATGCAAGAAAAATAGGACCTATAATTATGTTCTTGATCAGGCCGCCATTTTGTTTTGTCATTATTGTCCAACATGCGAGAGATGAATTAACTGCAACAATGTAAACAAAAATTCTTTGAGTTTCTCTTTCTTTTAATACCAACCTCATTTCATAATTCCGCATAATTTGAGAGTTATGATTAATTAAAATATGGGAGGTTTGAATGGGACACGGTGTATAATTGCATGTTCGGTTAACTGACTTGTGCTGCACTCTGTATTTATCTGAGGTAACTATTCACATACTGCAACAATAAGTTTCGTGCTTTCCGTTTTTTTTATTTGAATGTATATAAGTGGCATAGAATCCCGTAAAACTGTTATAGAATAGCTGCTACTGTAAGAACAGGTGAATAGTTGTAGCTTGATGAGTTATTTTACTGTGTTTTCATTTTCCGGTGCACAACTCCGTTGTCATCTCATTACGTAAAACAAATTGAAAATGGTGGAGTTTACGTCGTCCCAAGAAGAAAACAAAATTAATTTCATCCCAGATTAAAATAAATCTCAACTTCTCCAACATCGATACGCTTTAACTCTACGAATTTGATACACACAGCACAAAGAGGTAAATATTTTACGCTGATTCTTCCCCTTAACCGACTGAAACTGAAGTAATTTCATCTAAATTAAGTTATGTTTATAACTCGGTGTTACTTTTTTATCTGACAAGGGAACTGTAAGCCATTACACGCCGAAAATGATCTGGAAATTTCTTCCACAGAAGCGTTGTGATGTACCAAGGCTCTTTTTAAAAAATCTACCGTTTTTAACAGCAAGGCTCTAAAATCCAGTGCATGCCGAAAACTACCTTGAAATTTCTTCCACAGAAGCGTTGTGATGCACCAAGGCTCTATTAAAAAAATCCACCGTTTTTAACAGCAAGGCTCTAAAATCCAGTGCATGCCGAAAACTACCTTGAAATTTTTACCAGAAAAGCGTTGTTGTGATGTACCAAGGCTGTGTTAAAAAATCTACCGTTTTTAACAGCAAGGCACTAAAATCTAGTGTCCAAATTTAAACTACAGGGAACTGAAAATATACAAAACTATTATCCTACCTGTTATATTATATGGGTCCACCGCTGTGGTCTCGAGGTAGCGTGCTGCCCGGTCGGGGCAGTTTTTCTGGGTGAGTTTTTATCGGGGTTTTTCCTCACCTGTAAGACAAATGTCAGGAAAACTTTAAGGCCCAAAAGGTCCCCGAAATCATATGGCCATCATCATCATCCTTATTATCATCATCCTCCTTTATCGGTGTGGAAAGCAATTCGCTAGTTAAGCTGCAAGCATAGCACGAAAATCCTATGACTGCAGTGAAACACCTGCCCTCGGGCAGAGTTACTATGGATGGATGGATATTACATGAATGCGAAACATGGACTCTTACTTTAAGGGAGAAAAGGGCATTACGAGTATTTGAGAATAAAGTTCTTAGGAAAAATTTTAGACTAAAGAGAGATGAACAGACAGGTGAATGGAGAAGACTGCATAACAATGAACTACATGGTCTTTATAGGAAGCCAGATATAATAAGAACAGTTAAGTCTCGTAGACTGCGATGGGCAGGACATGTTGCACGTATGGGGAGTGAAAGACTTGCATGGAAGCTTCTTGTAGGAAAGCCAGAGGGAAAACGCCCAGTTGGTAGACTAAGAATGAGGTGGGAGAATAACATTAACTATGATTTGAGGGAAGTAGATTATACAGGGAATGATTGGAAAACATTAGCTCAGGATAGGGATGAATGGAGAACTTGTCCGCGCGGCCATGAACCTACGGGTTTGATAGTGCCAGTGAGTTAATAAGTAAGCACTGGGAACTTATATAACTCCTGATTTGGTGAATTGGGTAACGCTACAACCTGCCCCCTTTCCGCGTCCCGGCACACACACACCGCTCCACTCTACTCACGCAGCGACGTCCATTTACTTTAAAGTGTGGGTTGGCATTGCTGGAGAAACTCCTGACTTGGTGAACTGAATAACCCGGCAAACTGCCCTCGCGCCACGTCTCGCCAAACCTGCTCCGCTCTACACACGCAGGGACGTTCATCTACTTCGGGCAGTGGGTTGCCATTGCTGGATTCTGAAATAAGCTCTCCTTACATCCCTATCCTAGTCTAATGTTTTCCAATCATCCCCTGCATAATCTAAGCTTCTCTCAAATAATTTTATGCATTTATTCAATGCCACCATGTTGATATTTCGACATTCTGGTAATCTCTCCTGGGATGGCGTTACTGTAATCGACTTCTGAGGTTGGGGCGAGGTGCATTTGGTTTAAACTATGGGTATGCATTGCTGGATTCTGACTTCTATTTCTATGCCTTGCAGTTAAAAACTGCGGATATTTTTATTTTTTGGACATGACATTTGTACAACACAACACTTGTCTGGGAGGAATTTGAAGATAGTTTTCAGCATGGAATGGTTGATAGTTGCCTTGTTAGAGATATTTCAGGCTTAAGGTTCTTTTACGAGCCTCAAAATATTCTGACTCGGTACCCACGGTTTAAGGTTCCTCCCCGAGGACTTCTTCCTTAGATTTCTCCATCCTAAAAAGTCCATCAAGTCCCGCGCCGTAGCCGAGTGGTTAAGGCAAGAAGCCCTGGCTCAGAGCTATGGGACTTGCGCTGGTTCGAGTCCCCACGTAGGAAGAAATTTTCTCATGGTATTTCAGCCAGTTTGGGACCGGTGCCCACCCAGCATCGTGAGGCATTTGGGTAGCTACAATAAATAACGGCTCCAGGTTAAGAAGACCAGCTATAACGGCAGGGGGACCGGATATGCTGACCACATGTCACCCGTACATTGGCTAGTTAATCGTCTACCTCTGTGATTAACACAGATGAATGCGAGGTAACCAGCCGGCTGGTAGGCTAAAGGTCTTTCAAGCGGCATGGAGCTTTTTTAAAGTCCATCGAACCCGGTCGGGTTTGAACCCGCGACCCTCGGGACTAGAGGGAATGAACCACTAGACCACTGCGGACTACTTGGTTTATAACAATGTGCATTATTGAATATGCGATCAGTCTCAACAGGGAGGCTTACATGAAGGCAAGTATATATGTTTGCGAGACGTTCCTTGCAGATTCATTCGCTTGGGTGCATCCTGCTATGGGCGACCTCCTATGGCAGTTTTCACCAATTTAATTATACCCAAGTCTTGTCCCTAACTTAACTAATTACAACCCCCGTTTTACTACAAAAAAACCAGTGTTCCACTTGCGGTAAGAATGACGTCAGCACAGTGTATCGAGAGCCCTCTAATTTAGACTCCTGACATTTTATTTGCCCTTTCTTTAAGAGACAGTAAGCGACGGTTTACTGAAGCTCTCTATTTATGCACCTATGTGTCTGCTATACTAAGACCTATGTTCCAGTTGCAACAAACTTGCACAAGGTATTACTCTCTCGGCCGTCTATTGGGGGAATCGTGCCGCTAATTTTACCCGCCATATGACTGAATTGTGTACGGTAGATAATTCAGAATAATTTAAAACAGGAATTCACAGTGAATAAAGGCCTTAAGGAGGGATGCAGTTTGTCACCAATTCTTTTTAACATTTATTTAGGTCAGGCTCTTAACTTATGGCATAAAAAATGTTCTGAAATGGGTATTTCATCATCATCATTATGAAAAAATTCGTTTTAGGCCATGTGGCCTGTACGGTAAACCTAGCGAAGATGGTCTTGATCTTTCCACCGATGTTTTGGTCTTCCTTGGTCCCTATGTCCAGTCGGGGTATATTGGAATGCCAGTTTTGAAAGTCTATTTCTTGCCATTCTCCTCAGATGATTTTTCCATTCTTGTTGGTATCTTTGTATATCTTCATTTAAACTTGTTACTCCAAGTTTTCCTCTGATAATAGTGTTCCTTTGGTGATCCAGTCTATTAACTCCTAACAATGATCGTAAGAAGCGCATTTGGCTTACTTGAAGTTTATGAGAGTTTCTTTTATTTAAAATCCAAATTTCACTTCCGTATTTTAGAGCAGCTTTTGATGTGATGTTATGTAATCTTAGTTTTGTCTCTGTCCTCATCTGTTTACCAAAATGTCTTCGTATTACCCCATTCATTTTATTATATTTTTGTAATTTTGAATCAATGTCACTCTTATATTCCTATAGGAGGAAAAGTACTGCATTCATTGTTGTTTGCAGATGATCAAATAATTTTTGCAGGGGATGAAGATGATATGAAATATATGATAAATAAACTAATGGAAGAATATAAAAAATGGGGACTGAATATAAATATACAGAAAACAGAATATATGTGTTTGGGAAAGGATGTGGATGACCTCATACTTGAAACAGGGAAAATAAAAAAAAATGTGAATTTTTTAAATATCTTGGGTCAATAATTACAAGTTTAGGTACCTGTGAGAGAGATGTACAGACTAAAATTGCAATGGCAAAAAATGCAACAGAGACATTACATGGAGCAATTTGGAACAAAAATATTACAAAGGAAACTAAAATGAAAATTTATAAGAGCATAATACAGAATATTTTGTCATATGGAAGTTAAACTTGGTCTTTGACGGAATTACAAAAGAATAAAATTAGAACAGTTGAATTCGATTATTTTAGAAGAAGCCTCCATAAAACAAGGCAGGATAAAATAAGAAATTAATTCCTTTGGAGAGAAATAAATGTCACCACATCTGTTGTTAAGAGGATTGAAAATCAAACGCTTAAATGGTATGGCCATGTACAAAGAAAGGAAAATGAAAGATGGCCAAAAAATATATACCGATGGTCACCCCCTGGAAGAAATAAACGTGGCAGACCAAGATGGAAATGGAAAACCTACATCAGAACTATAATGAATGATAGGAATTTGGAAGAGGGAGATTGGAATGATAGAGATAAATGGAAACTGAAGACGGCAAACCTATAAGTGGAGGAAAGCCGAAGAAGAAGAAGAAACATCGTTCATAGACAACATCGTACTTTAAGGGAAATAACACTGAATACAAGGTAAGATGGTACCAATAATTAGGGACTTCCTTCATTTCTTATTTATTTATGACAAAAAAGTTATATATGGGTCTATATAGTCAGATGTTTACGCTTTTTTCATGTTGTCGATGGATATCCTTTACTTATAATTTTATTATGAGCAGAATATATGCTCCATGCTGACTCACTTGTAAATTCTGTTATTTTTCGTCACATTTTGAACAGTTTATGTAGGATATTTTTCAGTAAATTGTTTGAAAACATTCAAAATAGCACTGGTCAACATGATTTTTGTCTCATGAGCACCAATAGTTGTACTTAATGCAGTTTTCTATCGTATTTTCAAATATGTATTCGGAATTTGTCCATCAACCACAGTTTTTTTATTTCAATTTCAATTAATGGATTTAAATAATTATTTTTTAATAAACTTTTATCGTCCATTTGTCCATTGTAAAATAAAACCAAATGAGATTTCAGCTAAGAAAAAGAGATATGAAGGCAAATGGAATCTTAATATGCTGGCCGATTATTGTTGGACCATCAAGAGGGATGCTCCACAGGCGAAATATAGCAGAAAATCGTCATTTCTTACTTTCTAGGTGAGTCCGAATGTTCGAATATTGTGTAGTTACGAATGTAGGAAATATTAAAGTGTTTGAAATTATAAATTCCTGTCTCTCGGAAACCTTGCGTGATGGAGTAAAACCGATATCATATTTGAATTCAAGAGAAAAAAATACTATCAGAATTACATATTTTTCTTTCTGAGACAAAAAAGAAGTATATTTTTTGTTGCTCAGTGTAATTTGTTTCTCTCCCCTATTCAAATGCTCTAGTTTCGAATGTTTTAAGAAATTCTACTAAAGCGGCCATTTTGAAACTACTGAAATTTCAAAGTATTCTACAACGCGCATGCGTAAGAATAAAACAATGCTTATTTAATGTATTAAAATTGTAATTATATATTTTAATATTCTCCCATATAACTTATATACACATGTGCAAGATGTTATTTTCTTTATATTTTTATTTCCTTTATTTCGAGTGTTAGAGAGCGAACTATATATTCTTACAAGCTGAAAGGTAAAACAATTATTTGTCCAATGAAAATGCAGTCATACATCTGGTTTGTTTACATTACAACTGGAACTTAGATGGAAGAGGTACAGTGAGCAACTGAATTCTAGGCCATGAAGAAGGTACAGAATGTACAGAGTGTCCCATTCAAACCTCCCACATTTTAATTAATCATAACTAACAAAGTTTAAGTAATAAAGTTTGAAAATATGTTTTTCTTTTCTTCGCTTGAAATGTATGTAGATGGTGCGGTGCCATAGAATCACCCCTTTTATTGATAAAGCAGTATTTGGTGTTTGTAGAGAATGTAAGAAGTGCACCTGGAGAAGTGAAAGAGGAGGGAGCGATGAAGATGATAAGACGGGATAATTACAGGGCCGGGAGGGGAGGCGTTACAACGAAGTACTAGCTGGTCGCTATCAGGCAGTCAAACGCCTTCCTTTCCTTAACAAATGACTGACAACAAGTAGGTACAGAACACTGCGTCCTGTACATTTCTATGTGAATATTAAAAAATATATATCAACACCAGACGAGAGTATGTTTGATACTTTAACTATAAAAAAAGTATACCTCTCTTGCGCTATCAAACCAGTAGGTTCATGGCCGCGCGGACATAAGTTCTCCATAGATCCCTATCCTCCCCTGTATAATCTACTTCCCGCAGATCAGGGTTGATGTTATTCTTCCACCACAGTCTTGGTCTACCGACTAGGCGTCTTTCATCTGGTTTTCCTACAAGGAGTTATGATGCCCTTTTTTCATTCCCCAATAGTGCTACATGTTCTGTCCATCGCACTCAATGCTACTTAACTGTTCATATTATATCTGGCTTCCTATAAAGACCATGTAGTTCACTGTTAAGTAGCCTCTTCCATTCACCTGTCTGTTCATCTCCCTTTGGTCCAAAAATTTTCCTAAGAACTTTATTCTCAAATACTCGTAATCTCCTTTCCTCCCTTAAAGTAAGAGTCCATGTTTCGCACCCATATAATATAACTGGTAGAATAATAGTTTTATATATTTTCAGTTTAACGTTTTTTGAAAGGAGTTGGGACGTCAAGAGTCTGTGCAATGCATAATAGCACACATTTCCAGAATTGAGCCTATGTTTAATTTCTTTGTGCATCTCATTCCTGTTTGTGATTATTGTTCCTAGGTATTTGAATTCGAGTTAACCAGATATAATGAGAACAGTTAACTCTCGTAGACTGCGATGGGCAGGACATGTGGCACGAATGGGGAATGAAAGACGTGCATGGAAGCTTCCTGTAGGAAAACCAGACGGAAAACGCCCAGTCGGTAGACCAAGAATGAGGTGGGAGAATAACATTAACTATGATTTGAGGGAAGTATATTATACAGGAGATGATTGAAAAACATTCGCTCAGGACATGGATGTATGGAGAGCTCATGTCCGCGCGGCCATGAACCTACGGGTTCGATAGTGCCAGTGAGTAAGTTAGTGAGGTATTTGAATTCAGCCACTTCCTCAAAATTTTCCTCATTTGTCATTAGCTGTCCATTTCCATTATATAATGTATTTCTATGTGTGGCCATATATTTAGTTTTGGAAAAACTGCACCTAAACTAGCGTGAAGTATTCTCAAAGTCCTATAGAACAACAGTGCGCATGCGCCAGAGTTTATAGAGCCAGCGATAACCCACAATCGAACCACATATCGATTATCATCCTCGATTAGTATCCGTCGTTATGAAATTTAAATGACCAACATTTGCAATAAATCCCCAAATCTATGTTAAAAAATATATTAATAATATTAAAATTACCAAACGTTTATTAAAAATGGGTGTACACTTACTTATCACTCCCTAATGCTGATCCAACCAGCGATAACCCAAAACAGCGATAGAAAAATCATAGACTAAGTAGTATACTCTGTGGAGAAAATAGCAGTTAGCATCACAATATTGTCTAACAGTGTCATAATATTGTGATTTGCTTATTTAAATAAATACTTCAAAATTGTCTAATAATGTTACAAAAATTGTTTGAAAAAGTTTAAAATATTAAATAATGTTAGTGAATACACAAGAAGGGCTATAGTTTACAACAATATAACTGAAAAATCAAGCGCTAGCAGAAGTGCAGTTGAGCCATAGTTTTATTTATGTTTACTTCCAGCCCCAATTTATTAGTGTTAAATACAATAATGATGTGGTTGAAACTGTGAATTTTGTTAACACGTGAGATTGACAACCACAGAATGTGGTAATACAGATGGTTAAAAAATTTACCAGAAGCGCTCGGTAACAGACTGCGTAATACCAACTGTAAAGACATGGATACCATTCTGCCAACATAGCTGTGCTAATGTCCCAGGAATATGAACCACATTTCTGTGGCTGAAGAGAACGGCATTGGTTTGTCATTTGATAGATCAAAAAAATCATTTGCAGTTAATTACTACAAAATAAAAAATCACGCAGGTTCTGCGTAAAATAAATGAATGCCTCAACAAGTGGTATTGTTGGTTTGTTAATTAACTATATATACACTGCACCATTGACTGGTGGCGCATATTTTTTCTTTATGCAGTATTAAATTTATATTTGCTCTAAACTCGACTTCATTATTATCCAGTGTAAGATATATATATATTAATTGGTGTTTCCCGTATAATGTATCATATTTATATTTATTATTATTATTATTATTATTATTATTATTATTATTATTATTATTATTATTATTATTATTATCGTATCATTATTATTATTATCGTATAAAATGTTGTTTGTACATGACATTTACATTGCTACATTTAATGTATCTTTAACTGTTTATAATTAGTATAGTGTATATCTATATTTGTCAAATATTTATTTGTATTTGTTCTGGTTGAGTGGAAGAGAAGGCCTTATGGCCTTAACTCTGCCAGAATAAATAAAACATTATTATTATTATTATTATTATTATTATTATTATTATTATTATTATTATTATTCTAAACAGCTCTAATACTGGACCTAAAGCATACATTAAATGCCCTTTTTTATTATCTATGTTACTATTATAATTCGTTATATTATTCTAAATAGCTCTATTACTGCAAGGAAATTTTTATACAGCGTGTCCACAAATACAGTATCACACTTTAAACTACTATTACGTCACTTTGGATAATCGTATCTAAATTAAATTGGTGACAGTCAAAAGAGAAACTCAAAAAGTTTTGTGCATGTTAACAATGTTAACAATGGAAAATAATGGACAACAATGCAGAAAATAAACTAAATTTAATCATGAATATATATATATATATATATATATATATATATATATTGTAAATTCCCCAGGTTGTCTTTCGACATTCCTGGTTTCTCTCCTGACATGGCGTACTTGTAACCCACTTCTGACGTTCGGTCGCCTGGAAGGCGGGGTTACGTTGCCCCGATGATATGATGGGTGATGATGATGATAATGGTGCGCCAGGAGAAGTCCCTAATCCTAAACTTAATCTAAGATGAATATGAATGATGATGATTGCGTTGGCCATATGATTTCGGGGACCGTTTGGGCCTTAAAGTTTTCCTGACATTTGTCTTACAGGTGAGGAAAAACCCTGATAAAAACCTCACCCAGAAAAACTGTCCAGACCGGGGATCGAATCAGGCCCCCCTGCGTGACAAGGCAATCAAAAGAGAAACTCAAAAAGTTTTGTCCATATTAACAATGCCAACAATGGAGAATAATGGACAACAATACTGAAACTAAAGTAAATTTAATCATGTTTCTTGTGGTTGATTTGGGTCCATTGTTGAATATTTAGCAGACAGATTAAATGTGAAAGTTTGCTGTGGTTTTGAAATAGTGTTGTTATTAAAGAAGTTATGAAATAAGTTTTAAGGAAGCCTCAAGAACTAGTTGGTGTGTTTTGGAATACCACACCATGCAGAATCCGGTGCTGATCCAGGCTCCTACATACAAGTCAATTTTGAAGTGGTACCGTGATTTTTAGGATCGTGGCTGCGTATGTATTCAAAGGAAAGGTCATTCTGTCGATACAGGAATTGTGGATCAAGTGCGGGAGGCATTTGTGCGTAGTCCCAAGAACTCTGTCCATAGAGCTAGTCAACAGTTAAACATCCCTAAATCCACCGCATCTAAGATCCTACGTGCATGACTGAAGTTCAACCCTACAAACCAGCGAACCGAGGAAATAGATGTGGTAACCAGACGTCCACTGAACCGACTCGCCATTGATTGAAAAATATTTACATTGAGAGATTTTTCAGGTAAATTTTTCGCCTCGATGTCTGCAGCGTCACTCGTGGGGCCACATTCAATGTCTATGAGGTGCAGTAAAAACCTTTTGAGTTTCTCTTTTGATTATCTCCAATTTCATTTAGATATGATTATCCAAAGCGACGTAATAGTAGTTTAAAGTATGATGCTATATTTTTGGACACGCTGTATATTATTCAGTTATATTATTTGGATGCTAAAAATGGACTCTTACGTCAAGGGAGGAGTAAATATTACAAGTATTTGAGAATAATGTTATGGCGGTTCCCAAAATATTGTATGGATGTGAAAATTGGGCTCCAGTGAAAAGACAGAAGGATAGAATACAGACGGCGGAGATGAGGTTCCTAAGACAAGTAAAAGGATGTACAAGACTTGATAGAATAAGAAATGAGGATATGAGAAGAATTGAAAGTACAGCCTTTATTGGATAAAGTCACGAATTACAGACAGAAATGGATTGATCATATGGATGGAATGAGTAAGGAGAGATATCCATTGTTAGCAAGAAATTATCAAGCAAGAGGAAGACCTAGAAGACGTTGGGCTGATGCATTATGAAGTCGGAACGGGCAATTGCCTAATCCCTGGAGTGATGATGATGATGATGTTCTTTGGGAAATGTTTGGACCAAAGAGAGATGAACAGACAGGAGAATGGAGAAGACTACATAACAGTGAGCTACATAATCTTTATAGGAAACCGGATACAGTAAGTACAGTTAAGTCTCGTAGACTGCGATGGGCAGGACATGTGGCACGATTTGAGAGTGAATGAGGAGCAAAGAAGCTTCTTGCAGGAAAACCAGTTGTCAGACCATGATGAGCTGCGAGAATAAAATCAATTATCATTTGAGGGAAGTAGATTATACAGAGGATGATTGGAAAACATTAGGCCAGGATAGGAATGTATGGAGAGGTTAAGACCGCGCGGCCATGAAATGGGCTGTCTATTAAAGTTTATTAAATAAGCACTAAAAGTTACATTTAATTTAAATTTTTAAAGTTAATATCAACTATACGACAGCCGCCATATTTATAACTGACATTCAACTTGCTCTCAACAACCGACCAATTTCAAATAAATGCGAATTTTCAGTTCCTCTCCGACCTTCGGATTAGCAGAGTTTCCTATACATACTACCAGTGTTGCAAACTTAACTTTCAACTCTTAAGTTGCCAATACCTCACTGATAGTATTGTTTTAACAATTACTTACTCACTGGCACTATCGAACCCGTAGGTTCATGGCCGCGCGGACATAAGCTCTCCATTGATTCCTATCCAGAGCTAATGCTTTCCAATCATTCCCTGTATAATCTACTTCCCTCAAATCATAGTTAATGTTGTTCTCACACCTCATTCTTGGCCTACCAACTGGGCGTTTTCCCTCTGGTTTTCCTACAAGAAGCTCCCATGCAAGTCTTTCATTCCCCATACGCGCAACATATCCTGCCCATCGCAGTCTACGAGACTTAACTGTTCTTATTATATCTGGCTTCCTATAAAGACCATGTAGTTCATTGTTATGTAGTATTCTCCATTTACCTGTCTGTTCATCTCTCTTTGGTCCAAAAATTTTCCTAAGAACTTTATTCTCAAATACTATTTATCCCAGATGAACCCATGTCCGCATTTCTTGACGGTTGTATTTTTACGGTGAAAGATCGTCACTCTTTCGCCCAAGGTACTTTTTTCGTCTGGCTTATCACCTTCGACCAGTCCGGCATGGGTAACCCTATTGGCAGCAATGCTATCGCCGGCATAGCTCTCGGGATCATTTAAGCACGCAAGCCACTCCACCATGACAAGGTAAAGATACCATGGAGGGGATTGTTTTAACAATTAATAAATTCAATTATTTATGAAAATAATATTAAGATTAACAAATATTTTCTTTTGTTCTGTTTTAAATATTGCACAAACGTAAAATTAGTTTTCTATATCTCATTATTTTTCTTTGTTTTTTATATACATTAGACAGGACAATTTAATATGTGTTGCTTGTATACATTTTATTATTAGTTTTAGTCTTAATTTTAACTAACATTAACTGGTTGCATTATAGATCGTAATATAATAGATATTATCTTTTTGATCAAATTTTTATTTAGTATTTAATATTGGAGTTAATTGAAATTCTTATATTCTGATGTAATATATGTTTGTCCTGGTGAGTGGAAGAGAAGGCCACATGGCCTTAACTCCACCAGGCTAAATAAATCTAATCTAAATCTAATGATCTTGGCCAGGATCTTAGAAAAACAATTATGAGATTACTGTATTGTCATTGGTCCTTTAAAAGTATACAAAGTTTCAAGTCGATCCAATGTTTTTATGTGGGTGAAAATCGTGTTGAAAGATTCTGTTACATAGATCGCGCGGCCATGAACCTACGGGTTCGATAGTGTCAGTGAGTAATTAAGTAAGTAAGATAGATACAGGTCAAGCTAATACAAAGCGTGTAAAAATGTGTACTGTATGTAATTCAGAGTTAAAATCTTCAACAGACCGGTTGTTCCCTGTAAAGCTCGAGGGAATGAGAAAGAGTTTTTAAACCGAAAATAGGAAAGTTTCCTAATTTAATCTTATTCCTGTTTTTATATTAACGATATACAATAGGATACGTTTATAACTTAAGGATTAACTATTTGCTATTCTATGCCAGGAGACCAGCTTTACCGATTTTATTTCCTTAGGTGAGCAAATGGGCAATTTTATTGTAGACAGCAGAGCTGTTTAATGAGTGGACCTGATAACCTTACAGGTGGCCCACGTAACGCCTCTAAATCTAGAGGGTTAGATCACAACGATAAATTGTCACCCACGTCCACAAACAACCTTGACTTTCATGAGATTCCACTGCAATGATTTACCAAGGTTCATTCTAACACCATCACCTATTAAAAACGAACGCAAGATTCTATTTTGCTTTAACACCTTACTTAAATGTGTGTTTCTACGTGTAAATCAGTGACACACGTGCGGGTCTCTAAAAAAATTACGTGGATTCTAATATTTAGGAAATTATGAATTTCCCCGTGGTGTCAGACAAGGGTGTCCTTTATCACCTTCTCTGTTTAATTTATATACAGATGAAGTTATGTTAAAGTGGCGGATTAATTTAAATAAACATTTTAAAATAAATAATAAACTGTTGGATACAATATTATTTGCTGATGATCAAGTAGTGATTTCCAGTTCAGAAGATGATCTACAAAGAGCTATTTTTAATTTGGAATAAATAAGTGCCAATTATAATTTAAAAATTTCAAAGAATAAAACTAAAATTTTAGCATTTAAAGGACGTGACACCTTAAGAGCAAAAATAGTAATTGATAATAAAATTTTAGAGCAGGTGAACAGTTTTAAATATCTAGGTTTCAATTTATCATGTGTTAAAATTGAAGATGTTAATGACAAAATAAATAAATTTAATGTAATGTGTGGCACTATTAAAAGAAACCTTAAAAACACAAGAAAAGAAACAAAAATTAAATTTTATAAAGTAATGGCTGTTCCTGTATTGATGTATGGATCAGAATGTTGGACGATCACTAAAAGACAAGAACAAAGATTGGAAGCAGCTGAGATGAGATTTTTAAGAAATATAGCAGGATATACTCTGCTGGATAAGAAAAGAAATGAAGATATAAGAAAGGAACTAAATATTTTCAAACTTACAGACCGAATAATTAAATATAGGAACGACTGGAAAGAACATATTGATAGAATGCCAGAAGGAAGATTTCCAAAATTATTGCTAAATTATAAACCGCACGGAAGGAGAAATGTTGGTCGCCCACACAGAAGATGGTCTGAACAATTTTAACAATTCTAGCTTTCATGAAACCGGAACGAGCCAACAGGCTTAATCCCTGGATGATGATGATGAACTTGCCTACAATACAGTAGTTTTCCTACAATCCACTGCAAAATTTACTCCTCCATACATCCCTATTCTCTGCATCACTTTCTATTAAACCTCTCAACACCATATTCATATGCACTCCTTGAACCCACTGTTCTTTTGGTCTCCCCTTTATTCTGTTGTCATCCGCTTCAAAATTTAATATCATCTTAGGTATCCTGTAATGTGACATCCTCTTTACGTGACCAAACCATTTCAGTCTTCTTCCCTCAACTCGTATAACATTCATTATTCTCTGATTTTTGTATTTATAATTTTGTATCTTCTTGAATTTCTCCTCCATAAGTCCATCTCTGTCACCATACAATAGTACACTCTCCACCAATCAACTGTAAATAAGTTTTTTTTAGTTTTGTTCACAATGTTTCCACTCCACAACACCGAATTTAACATCCAATTCTTTTCGTTCCTTGACTTACTCTTTTGTTTATCAGAATTTCTTGATCCTTCTGACCTAATATTGATGATGATGATGATGATAATAATAATAATAATAATAATAATAATAATAATAATAATAATAATCGCCTGCGTATGTTTGTTCTCGCAAAACTCTATTGACTTAAAACAAATTATATACAGATTTTCAAATAGAGTCAGAGTTTAGTCGGATTCTAATATGTTCTAAAACTATTAGGTGTAGGAGTTCACCAGAAGTAAAAATTAAAAAAATCGTTCTAGGAGTCGCAATTTTCGATGTTTCACAACGAAACTCAATATATGATATTGAATTAAAACCAGGTAGGTATTATCTAAAAATAAGCGAAATCCGACAATTAGAAGTGGAGGTTTACCCGAAATCGGAAATTAAAAACTGCCTAAATGACTGGACCGATTTTGATGATATTTTTTGTGTGTTTTTGAGTCGGTCTCTGGATGGTTTATATTCACAATTTGATTATATAAAACCGTTAGGTGTAAGAGTTCACCTGAAGCGAAAATTTAAAAATCGCTCTAGCGGCCACAATTTTCCATGTTTCACAACGAAACTCAGTATATCCTATTAAAATAAACCGAGGTACGTATTATCCAAAAATGAGCGAAACCCGACAATTAGAAGTGGAGGTTTACCTGAAATCCGAAATTAAAAACTGAACTAGCAACAGCCATGCTTGGTTCGTCTCAGCGTATACCATATAATTTAATTAACCTTTAACATTTCATTTATTTAGGCGCAGCAACGTACGGCAGGTATTAGGTAGTAGTATTAAATATATATATATTATATACAGGGTGTAACATAATTCAACGGCAAAATTTCAGGAATGAGTTCGTCATATGGAGAGAACAAAAAAATGTATTACAACATGGGTCCGGAAATTGATAATTACAGAGTTATTCCAACTTTTATGAATGTTAGGTTATTAATCCTTAAATTGGCAAAACACAAATTTCTTCCGTCAGTTATTTGAATGTGGCGGACCGCAGTGAAAACGGAATCTTGAATAACTCTTATTATTAGATATATTGTATAATTAGACACACATTTAAGTGGTTCCTTTTTATTCGTTTTCTTTTGATTTATTTAGATATTAAATTAACTAAACCAACTGATGTATCCAAAAAGAAACATTTCGAATTTAAGGGTTAAAGTATACAGTAGTTATTGTAGGCTGGTGTGAAGAGCAGCTGCCTGTATTGAGGCACAAGGAGGTCACTTTGAACATCTCATCTGACAGAACAGAGCGCTCCAACAAGTCCCTTGCATTTTTGTCGCCATGTACTAACATTCATAAAAGTTCGAATAAATCTGTAATTATCAATTTCCGGACCCATGTTGTAATACATTTTTTTTATTCTCTCCATATGAGGAACTCATTCCTGAAATTTTGCCGTTGAGTTATGTTACACTCTGTATAAACTGTGGCCCGTTGTTACATTTGCGCTGCAATGACCGAAATAAAAATGAGTCATTGATTTGAAGAAGACTGATTTATATAAGAAAAGAGTCCGGCTGGAAGTGCGGTAAACAATGCAGAATGTTGTGACAGGTCGCATTAGTTTATCTTCACGTTTTTGCATACTTAAACAAGTGAATAAGTCTTACGCCATCTTGAAATGTTACAATACCGGTATGTGTTTTGTTTGGAACAAAAGAATAGATTTGGACAGCATTATCTTGTCTTCTCATATCGAATCATGACCTCCTCTGTTCACTTCCATACAATGACATCTCAATTCTATCATATATAAAGAAAATAAAATAAAAATAATAAGAAAAAACATACATTATCTAGCACATGTCTATATAAGTTATGTGGGAGAATTTTGTAAAATATAATTACAATTTTAATGTATTAAATAAAAAAGAATTTCATTATTTAATTGTTACGAATTTCAATTGTTTTAAATGACTGCTTCTTCTATAATTAATCAATTGAGTTGGTGTTTACTTGATGAAAATACATATTGATTAATTAAATAATAAATAATAGTTTTAAAAAACTAAAAGAACACGTTTTATTAGAAAACTAAAAAATGACGAAATAATTTTAATTTCCAACACGCTTGGGATAAAATAAAGTGGTCAACAATAAAATCATCTCCAACACATATAGAATAAAATTAGAGTTATCAACAAAAATAAATAATTTTACCATCAAAAGCGTGGGGTGCTTTTTATGATTTTTACATTTTCTTCTTAGAGAGCTTACTTTTACCAATATCTGTTTAATATCAAATATATTAATTGATATAGAGCACCCCACGCTTTTGATGGTAAAATTATTTTCTTTTTGTAGATAACTCTAATTTTATTCTATATGTGTTGGAGATGATTTTATTGTTGACCACTTTATTTTATCCCAAGCGTATTGGAAATTAAAATTATTTCGTCATTTTTTTAGTTTTCTAATAAAGCGTGTTCTTTTAGATCCCTATTAGGTTCGTCTTCCGGGCATATAGGCCGTGGTCCAGTCGTTCTTCTACTCGACGTTTCGTCTACTGCTGCGGTAGACATCTTCAGGAGATACTGCGTGCTCTCTGTGAACTCCTCAACAGTCGGCTGCAGACTGGCTGGTCGTTGGAAACTCCCTCCCTATTTATAGGCACGCCCCTGGTGGAGAGGCGGTTTTCTGCGCGGTCCGTGTTGCGTGCTGTTTTGTCCAACTTGTCGCTAGCAGAAGTCATAGGCTTCGTTGTCGTATTGTGCAGTGCCGGGATCCAGATTTTGTTTATCTTCATGGTTTCTCTTCTTTTTTGTTAAAGGAATTTTTGTGTTTATATATTTCAATGGCTTCTCTGTACAGTCTGGTGTAATAATGTGATGTTTGGGACAATACCTGTGTTTCTTCGAATCTTATTATATGTTCTTGGTTGTTCATCCAGTGTTCCGCTACGGCTGATTTTTCCTTTTGTTTTAGTCTGCAATGCCTCTTGTGTTCTTGAAATCTTGTGGTAAACCATTCTTTTTGTTGTGCCGATATAAACCTGTCCACAACTGCAAGGGATGCGATATATACCGGCAGTACTTAACGGATCTCTTGTATCTTTGGCTGGGCGCAGTATATTGCTGATTTTTTGTGTTGGTTTGTAGGTTGTAGATATGTTATATTTATTTAATATTCGACCAATTCTCTCCGTTATTGTCTTGATATATGGTAGGTACACCTTACCCTTTGCCTCCTCCTTGTTCCCGTTTTCGGATTTGTATTTATTGGGATTTATGGCTCGGCGAAAATCTGTTTTGCTGTATCCATTGGATTGAAACGCTGCTTGGAGATGAATAATTTCTTCTTGTAGATACTGTGGTTCCGAAATCCTTTTGGCTCGTTCCACCAGGGTTTTGATTATTCCGCGTTTTTGTCTGGGAT
The DNA here is from genome assembly GCA_030220185.1 of Diploptera punctata. Lineage (NCBI taxonomy): Eukaryota > Metazoa > Arthropoda > Insecta > Blattodea > Blaberidae > Diploptera > Diploptera punctata. The sequence continues at coordinate 1,001,180 of JASPKZ010010684.1, read as the reverse complement.
GATGGTTGGACCGCTTATGTAGGTATCTGTCTGTGTGAGTCTTTTTCCTGTATACCTTGTGTCCAAGTGTCATGTCTTGGTTTCGAATTACTAAAACATCCAAAAACGGTAGACTGTTGTTCTCTTCTCTTTCCAGGGTGAATTGGATGCTGGGACAAATACCATTTAAATGTAGCCTGAAGTTATCAAGTTCTTCTTCACCATGCTCCCAAATGACGAATGTGTCGTCCACATATCTCAGCCATCTTGAGCATGGTGAAGAAGAACTTGATAACTTCAAGCTACATTTAAATGGTATTTGTCCCAGCATCCAATTCACCCTGGAAAGAGAAGAGAACAACAGTCTACCGTTTTTGGATGTTTTAGTAATTCGAAACCAAGACATGACACTTGGACACAAGGTATACAGGAAAAAGACTCACACAGACAGATACCTACATAAGCGGTCCAACCATCATCCCAGACAAAAACGCGGAATAATCAAAACCCTGGTGGAACGAGTCAAAAGGATTTCGGAACCACAGTATCTACAAGAAGAAATTATTCATCTCCAAGCAGCGTTTCAATCCAATGGATACAGCAAAACAGATTTTCGCCGAGCCATAAATCCCAATAAATACAAATCCGAAAACGGGAACAAGGAGGAGGCAAAGGGTAAGGTGTACCTACCATATATCAAGACAATAACGGAGAGAATTGGTCGAATATTAAATAAATATAACATATCTACAACCTACAAACCAACACAAAAAATCAGCAATATACTGCGCCCAGCCAAAGATACAAGAGATCCGTTAAGTACTGCCGGTATATATCGCATCCCTTGCAGTTGTGGACAGGTTTATATCGGCACAACAAAAAGAATGGTTACCACAAGATTTCAAGAACACAAGAGGCATTGCAGACTAAAACAAAAGGAAAAATCAGCCGTAGCGGAACACTGGATGAACAACCAAGAACATATAATAAGATTCGAAGAAACACAGGTATTGTCCCAAACATCACATTATTACACCAGACTGTACAGAGAAGCCATTGAAATATATAAACACAAAAATTCCTTTAACAAAAAAGAAGAAACCATGAAGATAAACAAAATCTGGATCCCGGCACTGCACAATACGACAACGAAGCCTATGACTTCTGCTAGCGACAAGTTGGACAAAACAGCACGCAACACGGACCGCGCAGAAAACCGCCTCTCCACCAGGGGCGTGCCTATAAATAGGGAGGGAGTTTCCAACGACCAGCCAGTCTGCAGCCGACTGTTGAGGAGTTCACAGAGAGCACGCAGTATCTCCTGAAGATGTCTACCGCAGCAGTAGACGAAACGTCGAATAGAAGAACGGCTGGACCACGGCCTATATGCCCGGAAGACGACCCTAATAGTGATCAAGACGCCGGCCGTGAAAGCCTACAGTTATACGTGTTCTTTTAGATTTTTAAAACTATTATTTATTTTTTATTTTTTAGTTTTAATATTTTACAGAATAAGATAAAAATGTAAATATCTTTAAATTCGATACTATTGTAGTATGAGCTAAAAGTAATACTCTTCTATAGAAAAAACCCTCCCAGCCGGATTTGAACCAGCGACGTATGGATTACTGAAATTATATACCACTAAAAGTTCACTGCTGTACCAACTGAGTTCTTACAACGATTGACTAAAAACTCGACAAGTCCGCAATCTATTATACCAGTTTTCAGTTTTTTCATTTTCGGATGATTCTGACCAGAATTTTAGAAACAAAATATGAAATTATTGTATTGTCACGGGTCCTCTACACATATACAAAGTTTCAAGTCGATCCAATGTTTCTAAGTGGGTGAAAATCGCGTTGAAAGATTCCGTTACATAGATAGATAGATAGATACAGGTCAAGCTAATATAAAGCGTGTAAAAATAAAAGGTAGTTTTATTTGATTTTCATATTTATTATATAATTCAGTGACAGCTGTTTCGGTACACTGAATTATATAATAAATATGAAAATCAAATAAAACTGTATCTTCTATAACTGTTTGAAACATCAAAAAGGTAAACCTTCGAAAAACGGAGAGAAACTACTTATTTTGAATGTTTTCGAACAGTTTAGTGAAAAAATATTCCACATTAACCATTGAGGATGTGATGAAAATAACAGCAGAATTTATAGGTGAGTCAGCATGGAGCATAAATTCTGCTCGTAGAACTAATTAAATTGTAAATAAAGGATGTGTATTCACATTATGAAAAAAGTGTAAACGTCTTATTATGTAGGCTTACAGGCCCGATGTCTCCTCAGGGGCCCACCACGGTGGTTACGGGGAGCGGCGACCCGAAGGTATCTGCGCTACCCTGTGCATGGGGGTATAGCTGGGTCACCCTGTCTCCAGGGGTAATAAATATGGAGACCTGGTACCAGTTGGTGCACTGGGGGAATAGTCGGTGGATCTGGTAGAAAGTCCTCACGGCCAAGTCCAAGGGATTCGTGAACCATTAGTGGGGTCGGCAGGAGTTGAGCGCCTTGTCGTACTATTTGCTTACCTGTGGGAGCTCGCGAGCTCCACGCTGGCCCACAACTGCAACAGGACACGTCCCTGGGGCCAGACCAGGGCACGGCTCGGACCAGCGCAGAGGGGAGCAACTGTACTGGTTACCGGCTCAGCCTACGGGCTCGTGGACAAACTGTGGGGTCACCAGGAGATGAGCACCTGGATGTACTAAAGTCTCACACTGTGGGGCTTGTAGCCCTAGCCGGTCTCACAACGGCCCTGGAGGCAGAACAGGGGAATGGTCGGTGGATCTGCGACAGCAGTCCTCCCGGCTAGGCTCGAGGAGTCCGTGGACCAACTGTGGGGTCATCAGGAATGAGCAACCTGATGTACTATGTAGCTCAGCAATTTCCCTTGAAGTTGCGACTCCAACACCTTCTCCCTGAGGTGTTGGTTTTATTGCCTGTGAACTTGAATGTGATCGCGAAGTAGAAAAGGGAGGACAAGAATTCTGGGACTTGTGAGTAGGGCCTTCTGGCCGAGGTATCCCAAGGGGTGGTGGGGTGGGTCCAGATGTCCTCCAGGTTGGGGGTTGGGCGTAGGGCTAACAACCCTACCCCATAAAAAACTACCACGTTGAGAAGCCCAAACGTAGAAATAAGGTCACTGACCTAAGAGAATGGATGGTTGTTATGAGGGAGGCTAAGGTCAAACTAAAAGGACCGCACGCCACTCATGATGATGAAAACAACCTTATGCCAGAATAAAGAGGCCTCTAAGCAAAATTTACCGACTTCAACATCCCAGTAATATCTTAGTTGTCTGTTAGATGTCGCATTCAGTCGGTGTATTAACCGCATGCCTTTTATGACATCTATGGGCAAATAAGGTAAGTAAATTAACATGGTCTAGTAACACTTAACAATTTACGCCATTATAGATTACACTGGTCAACATAATTTTTGTCTCATGAGTACCAATAGTTGTACTTAATGCAGTTTTTTTATCGTGTTTTCAAATATGTATTCGGAATTTCTCCATCACCCACAGTTTTTTTTTATTTCAATTTCAATTAATGGATTTAAATTATTATTTTTTTAATAAACGTTTGAAAATCTTGGAGCAGTGAGCGATGAGCACGGGGAACACTTTCATCAGGAGATTTCAGCTATGGAAAAGAGATATCAAGGCAAATGGAATCCTAATATGCTGGCCGATTATTGTTGGACCATCAAGAGGGATGCTCCACAGGCGAAATATAGCACAAAATCGCCATTAATTACTTTCTAGGTGAGTCCGAATGTTCGAATATTGTGTAGTTACGAATGTAGAAAATATTAAAGTGTTTGAAATTATTATAAATGCCTGTCTCTCGGAAACCGTGCGTGATGGAGAAAAACCGATATCATATTTGAATTCAGGAGAAAAAATACTACCAGAATCACATACTTTTCTTTCTGAGACAAAAACAAAAGTTTGTTTTTGTTACTGATTAGGTATATTTTAGAATATTTTCTATGTTTTGAATATTATCATTTTTATTCACGAAGAATAACAAGTATATTCAGAGGACATATTTTTAATTTAAAGAAGGGAACTACTTTTTCGCGTAATAATTGCTTCTACAACGTACGTCGCTGTCCATAACCAATGAAAAGCGATCAGGTCACATGGTTTGTTTTTAATGATGATCACTTTAACAGCGGATATCCTTTAAGCAGTAACATTTAACACTGTTTGTAAGCATTAAAATATACTATTTCCCCGAAGTCTGCTCATAATCCATAAATCCTGGAACGCAATCGTAATAAAGTTATGAATAATTGAACCGTAGACTTCTGTAGAACGTGTTGCATCGTGTATTTCTACAGAAAACATCTAAAATGTGGATTTTCAAGCAGGACATTTCTGTTATGTCGGATATACATGCGACGTATCTCCCTGCAATGCATGTAAGCACACATTTCTCTGCTCTTTGTCAGTACAATATCCGCTTTGTCAAACACCGAGTGCACATCTGGTTGACTGCGGCTCAGTCAAGATTAAGAGCAATTGATGTTGAGGGTTGACATTCCAATGACATTCCGCAGCGGGCACAATTCTAACAATTTTTCTATCTCAAAAATACAGAGTGATCCCTTGAAACCCCTTGCATTTCGTTTAAACATAGGTAACAATGGAAGCGAAATTATAAAATGAATCTGACTTCAAAATAAATTTAGAATATATTTATTTAGCCTGGTGGAGTTAACGAAATGAGGGAAATTTTGAGCAAGTGGCTGAATTCAAATACCTGGGAACAATAATCACAAATAGGAATGAGATGCACAAAGAAATTAAACATAGGCTCAATTCTGGAAATGCGTGCTATTATGCATTGCAGAGACTCTTGATGTCCCAACTCCTTTCAAAAAACGTTAAACTGAAAATATATAAAACTATTATTCTACCAGTTATATTATATGGATGCGAAACATGGAGTGTTACTTTAAGGGAGGAAATGAGATTACGAGTTTTGAGAATAAAGTTCTTAGGAAAATTTTTGGACCAAAGAGAGATGAACAAGCTGGTGAATGGAGAAGACTACATAACAATTAACTACCTGGTCTTTATAGGAAGCCAGATATAATAAGAACAGTTAAGTCTCGTAGACTGCGATGGGCAGGACATGTTGCGCGTATGGGGAATGAAAGACGTGCATGGAAGCTTCTTGTAGGAAAGCCAGAGAGAAAACGCCCAGCTGGTAGACCAAGAATGAGGTGCGAGAACAACATTAACTATGATCTGAGGGAAGTAGATTATACAGGGAATGATTGGAAAGCATTAGCTCAGGATAGGGATGTATGGAGAGCTTATGTCCGCGCGGCCATGAACCTACGGGTTCGATAGTGATATTGACTGTCAATAAAAACCCAAATTACCAAAATAAAATGTAAAAGTGTCAACTAGTTTCAAGACTGATTATTGACTGTCAATTTTTTTTTAGGATGGAAAAATCCAAGGAGCAAGTCCTCCGGGAGGGACTTTAAGCTGTGGGTCCCGAGTCTGAAGATTTGCAGGCTCGTAAAAGATCCTTAAGCCTGAATGAAAAGGCCTCTAAGCAAAATTACCGAATTTTCCGTCCTAGTACTAGCTTGGTTTCCTAGATATCAGTATGAGGCGGAACGCTGACCATAGACCACTCAAATGACATCTATACGAAAACAAGTGTAACTAAATTAGTATGGTTCAAATTCTTCCCTGTAGGGGGAGAGCGCCTAAATCTCTGTTAAGGGAAACATGGGCTTACAAGATACAAGAAAAATAAAAAAATTAATTTGTGATTTAGGTTTTTATTGACAGTCAATAACCAGTCTTGAAATGATAGCATCGCCATTGAATTTGTTGACTCTTTTAATTTTAAATTTGGTGATTGTATAATACAATAAATTGTATGTTTTTCTGTTTTTACACGCTTTATATTAGCTTGACCTGTATCTATCTATCTATCTATCTATCTATCTATCTATCTATCTATCTATCTATCTATCTATCTATCTATCTATCTATGTAACGGAATCTTTCAACGCGATTTTTATCCACTTAAAACCATTGGATCGACTTGAAATGTTGTATACTTGTAAAGGACCCGTGGCAATACAATAATTTCATATTATGTATCTCGACAAAGCTGACATCTGTTTATTATGGCGATCTATACCATTGAAACTGGTTGACTCTTTTAGACTTTTATTTGGTGATTTGAGTTTTTATTGACTATGTATAAAACAATAAATTGTGTGTTTTTTCTGTTTTTTATTTGAATTATTGTAGGTGATACAGTTACATAGAATCGCCTAGCTTTTTCCAAGTAGAATCTAATGGCACTTCAAACACAATCTCGACAAAGCTGACATCTGTTTATTTTTCCTTGAACTCTTCAAATGAAATACTGGATGTTTGAAAGAGCACCGAGAATAACAAAATTCTGTAGATATTAGGAAGCGAAACAGGATTCAAACAGTAGGAGATCTGAGTACAATATCCGCTTTGTCGAACATAAAGTCCGTGTATGTTTGACTGGGGCTCAAACAAGATTGAGTGGAATTGATGTTGAGGCTTGACATTCTAGTAGCAACACAATACACGAGGAGGCGAATCTCCTGGAAGTAAAATACACCACTCGATATTTGTGTGGCTTTGTTCTGTCTCCTCTCACACGAGATCGATGGAAACACATCCCAGCGTGATGGCATAAAGAAACCGCATTCATGCGCGCACACTTTTCAAAATCAGAAAAAGTAAGGATTGGAGAGGTTTCTTATTCCTCTGAGTAAAATCTAAGAAAATGACTTCTTGACACTTTCATATGGCAATCATAAAAATTCCGTCACGCAGGAATTGCGCAAACTAAGCGAAGTTGGGACTGAAAGTAAATAACAATAAAACTAAATACATGTTCACACATAGAAATGTTTTATATCATAGAATTGGGCAACTAATGACAAATGAAGGAAATTTTGAGGAAGTGGCTGAATTCAAATACCTAGGAACAATAATCACAAATAGGAATGAGATGCACAAATAAATTAAAGATAGGCTCAATTCTGGAAATGCGTGCTATTATGTATTACAGGGACTCTTGTCGTCCCAACTTCTCTAGAAAAAAACGTTACACTGAAAATATGTAAAACTGTTATTCTACCAGTTATATTATATGGGTGCGAAACATGGACTCTTACTTTAAGAGAGGAAAGGAGATTACGAGTATTTGAGAATAAAGTTCTTAGGAAAATGTTTGGGCCAAAAAGAGATGAACAGACAGGTGAATGGAGAAGACTACATACTAGTGAGCTGCATGATATATGTAGGAAGCCAAATATAATAAGAACAGTTAAGTCTCGTAGACTGCGATGGGCAGGACATGTGGCACGTATGGGCGTTGAAAGACATGCATGGAAGCTTCTTGTAGGAAAATCAGAGGGAAAATGTCCAGTTGGTAGACCAAGAATGAGGTGGGAGAATAACATTAAACATGATTTGAGGGAAGTAGATTATACAGGGGATGATTGGAAAACATTAGCTCAGGACAGGGATGTATGGAGAGCTAATGTCCGCGAGTCCATGAACCTACGGGTTTGATAGTACCAGTGAGTTTTACATATATATATATATATATATATATATATATATATATGTGTGTGTGTATATGTATATGTATGGCCCGGCGAACTTCGTATCGCCATTAACTATTTTTACGTTAATTTTTCCGTATGGTTTTGTTGATTGAGATGAATTTATGTTGTCTGCATTCTCAGTATCATCCATAAGTGTATCATAAGGATTATATACATTTATTGATGGAATATTTTGAGGAGGCTTGCTGATTTCATTATACTTTCGTTTTTTTTCTACGAACTTGTTGGCAGTTTGGATTCTCATCATCATCAAGAAGTCTCTGTATAGTAATATCATCTTGTGATATATTATAGTCATCTTGTTTTTCATTTAATGGAGGCATGGAGATTGTTTCTGTAATATTAGGCATATTATTATAACTAACAGACTTACTTACAGTTCTGTTATTCCGTTCCTTAGGACCTTCATATGTTTTTAAATTGACATTCTTCTTAAATGTAAGATTTATGTCACATAGGCCTATACCAATTTGCGGAAATTCACTTCATATCTTATCATTCATGGTCTCTAGAACTGATTCGCCATATTGTTCAATGTCCCTTCTCGGTCCAGTTAAATTTAAATTAAGTTGCTGTCTTTCAGCCAGATTACTTAAAACTAATACTTACACACTAAATTAATATTATTATCAATATATTGAAAATAAAATAAACACTGAACACCCTTAAATTATGAAATAATCAATATTTGTAATTCAATTGAAATTCGCGGTTGGAACATAAAGCACAGCCACCTGGATCTCTCTTCGTTAAATAATAAACCAATTACCTTACACCGTCATCTGTTAGAATCGTATGGAACTCACAGATAATTATAACTCTTTGTTAAACAATAAAAAATTATTTGCAATAAAAATAATGCGACTATAAATTTAGTTATAAACTACCCTATGTCTCCAGTTGGATCAAACTGCACACAGTGTGCAAAATTGTATTAAAATCGGTTCAGTAGTTTAGGATTCCATCGCGGACAAACAACGTGACACGTAATTTTTATATATTAAGATATATATTGGTCAAGGTTATTTTCAGTGTTAAGTAGACGTGTATGTTTTTTAATGTTTTCATTAAAACAGCCACAAGAGTTTAATTTATTTGGAAATCGCTGAAAGCGCATAGTGTTGGGGCATAACATGTAAAGGCGCCTCAATGGTTTGTACAAGTGAAAATGTAATTTGGATGTTAAATTAAGTCTGCTCTCTGCCTGATGTACCTGAGGCACTGCACGACCGCCTCGCCAGTGCCGTCTGCAATAACATATTGCGATACGAGTGCGGTAAACACTTGATGCGGAACTAGAAAAAGTTTAAGATAAATAATAGATTAAAAAAATAAAACTACGCGCTTTATTAGAAAACCGAACTAAAACATGAAAAATAATTTTAATTTCCAACACGCTTGGGATTAAAATTAATGTGGTCAACAAAAATATCAACTCTAACACATCTAGAATAAAACTAGAGTTATCAACATATTTCTTCTTCTTCTTCTTCTGCTTCTTCTTCTTCTTCTTCTTCTACGCATGAAAGCTGGCAGCTTGTTGCGTGTTCATTCACTACAGGTCCGGGGTATGGTGATGTCCTTCAATCGTAGTTGTGGTCTTCCTAAAGGCCTTTTCTGCTGAGGTGTCCAGTCACGTTCTTTCTTCACTAATCTACTGTTCTCCATTCTATCTATGTGATCGTTCCAATTTAGTTTTCTGTCATTTATCCAAAGGTTATAGGTTCAATTTCACATTCTTCTCTAATAACAGAGCTGCGAATTTTCTCTCTCGGCGATTTTCCTACGATTTTCCTTAAAACTTTCATTTCGGTTGTTTCATTGATTTGTTTTGTTTTTTGAGTTTCTGTTCGGCATTCACAACCATATGTTAGAACTGGTCTTATGACAGATTTGTAAATTCTTACTTTTGTATCTATTCTTAAATTTTTATTTTTCCAAACAGTGTTATCAACATAAAGAAAATAATTTTACCATCAAAAGCGTGGGGTGCTTTTTATGGTTTTTACGTTTCTTCTTAGAGACTTTACTTTTACCAATATCTGTTTATTATCAAATATATTAATTGGTAAAGAGCAGGATCATCCTGTGATTAACACATGTGGATGTAAGACCAGCAGTCGGCTGATAGGTCGAAGGCCTTCTAGGCCTGTCGTACTATGGAGTTTGGTTTACTTCAGCAATTTCTGTTATCTCACAACGAAACTGGATACATAGGATATATCTCTCTCTCTCTTATTGCTTTAGGTCGATTGGCCTGTTCTGTCTTGGTCGTCCAGGGTCTCGTTGTCCTCTTGGTTTATGTAACTTAATTATTTTGTTCATCTAAACTGCGAATTGTCCAGGCCTCACTGCCGTAACATAATATGGCTCTGGCCAGTGTTTCTTATATTCTAGTTCGCTTGTGTTGCTGTACTGTGTTTGTCTTGAAAATACTATTTATAATTTTTATTTATTGCAAATATATTTAATCTAATGCACATAGGAATTCAATAAAGAAAGGAAGATATACGTTGTATAAAAGCATAATCGGTCGGTAAATTCAACTGGCTAAGGAAATCCGACGTATCGGACTTCATTTTTGAAGTAGATAGATTTTTTTAACAGTAGAGTGAATAATTTTATATTACAGACCGAGAGAATGCAAAGAAACAAAATTCGAAAGACGAAAAATAACGTATTACTTGTTGAGATTGCTATAATATGGAAATTTTTCTTCCGCTCCAGATAACAAAACACACAACCGGAGAAATAAATGCAGTTTCATGAATTAAATGCCAAATCCCCCCCCTCTGCTGGTTAAACAAGAAAACATGTTATTACAAGTACTGCGTGGCTTACAAACTTGTTTATAATACATAAAGAAACTGTGCATTGGAGCGACAAACATAAATGTACAACTTGAAAATAACAGCAATATTTGAACCACACATGAAGGGGGGGGAGGCAGCTTTGTAAAAATAAAAGTAGCTTTTTATGCATCTTAAAACTTCCCACACTGAATAAATATTTTATTTTTTAATTTACTTTAATTAAAATAGAAAAATCACTAAATTAGAGGGAGGTTTAAAACCAGAATTAATTGGTTTTTAGGTCTCGAGCAAAACCTCTGGTCCAGCAGTCACCAAACTGTGGGTCCCACTACCCCTAAATAATAATAATAATAATAATAATAATAATAATAATAATAATAATAATAATAATGGTAATAATAATAATAATAATAATAATAATAATAATAATAATAATAATAATGGTAATAATAATAATAATAATAATATTATTATTATTATTATTATTATTATTATTATTATTATTATTATTATTATTATTTCATAATCAATTGAGATGGTGTTTACTTGATGAAAATCCATATTTATTAATTAAATAAAAATAAAACTTAGTTTTATTTGATTTTCATATTTATTATATAATTCAGTGACAGCTGTTTCGGTACACTGTACCTTCTTCAGACATGTTAACAAATTATAATTTGATATATCATATGTTAAAATTGAAGATATTAATGACAAAATAAATAAATTTAATCTAATGTGTGGCACTATTAAAAGAACCCTTAAAAACACAAGAAAAGAAACAAAAATTAAATTTTATAAAGTAATGGTTGTTCCTGTATTGATGTATGGATCAGAATGTTGGACGATCACTAAAAGACAATAACAAAGATTGGAAGCAGCTGAGATGAGATTTTTAAGAAATATAGCAGGATATACTCTGCTGGATAAGAAAAGAAATGAAGATATAAGAAAGGAACTAAATATTTTCAAACTTACAGACCGAATAATTAAATATAGGAACGACTGGAAAGAACATATTGATAGAATGCCAGAAGGAAGATTTCCATAATTATTGCCAAATTATAAACCGCACAGAAGGAGAAATGTTGGACGCCCACACAGAAGATGGCCTGAACAATTTTAACAATTCTAGCTTTCATGAAACCGGAAGACGAGGCAGTGACGTCTGCATCATTAGTACTAACAACTGTCAATCAATTAGCGAGTAACAATTAAGGAGTAGTTTGTTTTCTCTAATTGAGAGCTTCAAGCAGCACTCCACCTGGAGTGGGCGCTTTCTTTCGGGCGTCACGTGGGATGAGCATGACGTGTCACAGCTGATAAATATCTGTGACCTGTGTAATACAATCTCTATGGCGGGGTCTAAAGGAGATCAGAGTCATCATCATCATCCGTCGCCAATTAGGCCTTTGTAGACCTGTTTTGGCTCCATCTAGCAGTCTTCTAAGGGTCGGTTTCACCAACAGAGGTAACTGTATTACGCCAGTTTTCCCTGTGTATAATGCATAGCTTAAACTGGCGTAAGACAGTTACCTCTGTTGGTGAAACCGACCCTAAGAGGTCTTCCTGCCCATCGATGTCCTTTGGTTTATATTGCATTATCATTTTTTTGTGATTCTTGAATTATCCATTGTTTTTTCTTTGTATTAACTCAGCGTTTCCCAACCTGTGATTCGCGAATCCCCAGGGGGTTCGCAAAATATTTCAAGGGGTTCGCCAAAACATTTCCATAATGGCGGGTTTCGAGGTTAGGTCTACATTGTTTCCTTCATTTGTGCAGCATTGTAATGATGATGATGAAGATAATAATAACAATAAAAACTATTATTCTACCAGTTATATTATATGGGTGTGAAACATGGAGTGTTACTTTAAGGGAGGAAAGGAGATTACAAGTATTTGAGAATAAAGTTCTTAGGACAATTTTTGGACCAAAGAGAGATGAACAGACAGGTGAATGGACAAGACTACATAACAATGAATTACATGGTCTTTATAGGAAGCCAGATATGAGAACAGTTAAGTCTCGTAGACTGCGATGGGTAGGACATGTGGCACGAATTAGGAATGAAAGGCGTGCATGGAAGCATCTTGTAGGAAAACCAGAGGGAAAGCGCCCAGTTGGTTGACCAAGAATGAGGTGGGAGAATAATATACCATGATTTGAGGGAAGTAGATTATACAGGGAATGATTCGAAACTTTGGCTCAGGATAGGGATGTATTGACAGCTTATGTCCGCGCGGCCATGAACCTACGGGTTCGATAGTGCCAGTGAGTCAGTTAGTTATAACAATAATTTTATTTATATACAGAATTTTAATGTTTACACATCTTTCTGTGCCTAAAGTTTTATTTTTCTTCTCCACTCGTCTCTCTCCATCCAATCCATGTCCTCCAGTCCCCTTGCTCTCATTCCAGTTCTTATTTCCTGCATCCACGAGTTTCGAGGTCTTCCTCTCCTCCTTCTTCCAGGTGGACACCATTCCAATGTTTTCCTGGGTAATCTTTCTTCTGCATTCGTCGTACATGCCCATACCAATTTAATTGCTTATACCGTATATAATCTACTATTGAATAACCAATATTCATTTTTTTCTCTTATAACAGTATTTCTTATTTTGTCTAATTTTCGACATGTTGCTGCTCTCCTCAAGAAATCCATTTCCATCGACATAAGTTTTTGTTGAATTTGCAAACTTCAGCTCCATATGTGACAGCACTTCTCACTATTGAATTATATATTTGTAACTTATTAGCTTTTAATGTATAATTTATTATTCATAAGATACATTTGTATAAATTTGGTGATTTTCTTGTTCATGTATTTTCATTTTTGTAAGATATTTCACAACCCGAATAGTTGTAATGTTGTACTTGTTCTAGACATTGGTTCATCATCATCATCATCATGAACAAATTCGTTTTAGGCCATGTGGCCTGTACGGTAAACCTAGCGAAGATGGTCTTGATCTTTCCACCGATGTTTTGGTCTTCCTTGGTCCCTATGTCCAGTTGGGGTATATTGGAATGCCAATTTTGGAAGTCTATTTCTTGCCATTCTCCTCAGATGATTTTTCCATTCTTGTTGGTATCATTGTATATCTTCATTTAAACTTGTTACTCCAAGTTTTCCTCTGATAATAGTGTTCCTTTGGTGATCCAGTCTATTAACTCCTAACAATGATCGTAAGAAGCGCATTTGGCTTACTTGAAGTTTATGAGAATTTCTTTTATTTAAAATCCAAATTTCACTTCCGTATTTTAGAGCAGCTTTTGATGTGATGTTATGTAATCTTAGTTTTGTCTGTGTCCTCATCTGTTTACCAAAATGTCTTCGTATTACCCCAATCATTTTATTATATTTTTGTAATTTTGAATCAATGCCACTCTTATACTCTGCAAATACACTTCCTAAGTAAGAGAAATCTGACACTTGTTCTATAATTTTTCCATCAATCTCAATTTTCATCCGTTGTATGTTTTTTCCACACATTGCCATTGTTTTGGATTTTGAAGTGGAAATTTTCATATTATATTTGCTGGCAATTTTGAATAATTGATATGCTGCTATTTGTAAGCTATCTTCGGAATCTGATAATCTCTCTATCTTCGGGTTTTTACAGCTGCTGCCGTCTTCCCGTGCCAAACCTCCAAAGCCTACGGTCTTGGGCACCTTCGATGCTTAGACCTCTAGCTTGCATTACTGTCTTCATGTTTTCCTTCCATGTTAACCTTGGTCTCCCTCTTTTCTTCTTTCTGTTCGGATGCCATTCATATAGTTGCTTCGGCCATCGCTCATCTTCCATTCTTAAAACATGTCCTAACCACTTTAATTCCTTCTCCTCAATTCTTTCAATTATGCTTTCTTCTGCTTCCATTATGTTTCTAATTTCCTTATTTGTGACATGTTCTAATTTAGACTTTCTGTCACTTCTGCGTAAATAATCCATTTCTAGAGCTATTAGTCTATTCTTGTAGTACTTATTGATTGTCCATACCTCACTTCCATACATTGCAACAGATTCCACCAATGTTTTACCAATATATTTTTTTGTGTCTTTCCAAATATGCTTATCCCACCATATGGAATTTAACGATGATATTATTTTGCTACTCAATTCAATTCTATGTTTTGTGTTCTCTTTGCCTATACCTTCAATGTTATCCATAATTATTCCCAAATATTTAGTTTGTTTCACTTGCTTTATTTGGATTCCTTCTTCCAATATTAAATTTTCTCTTTCATTGCTATTTATTGCCAGATATTCTGTTTTTTTTAAATTTACTGTGAGACCCCATGATTCGTATGTGTTTTTCAACCTTTTTATCATGAATTCCATATCAAATTTGTCTTGCGCTAAAACCAGTTGATCATCTGATAATATTATTTGATCATCAGCATATAATATTGTTTGAATTATTGGTTATCGTGCATTATCTAACTTGGTTCGTTTTTGTTAAAATCGCAGTTACAATTACTTGATTACGAGTTACCCATTTTTAAGCCGTGTTGTCTTTTAAGGAATTATTAACTTCCAGCGTAAATCAGTATTTACGTTGAGATTTATAATGGCGTAGCAGCTGCTAGAAAAGTTTCAATACTGTTAATACATATTTACGACTCACCTGGGATAAACACCTTAATTTACGCGGCTAAAAGTTCACGTATCGAATGGTAACCAAAGCTACATTCCACTTAATACTCGCCCAAGTTAACTCTTAAATTGGCAAAACCACCACCACCACTATGTATTGGAAATTGTGTCTTTCTCAAACATTTATCTTCCCTCTACGTCTGCCAGGGAAACATCCATTTTTATGGAAGCGTCCCCGGCCGACTATATGGGAATTATATTTGAAGAGAAAAATTATACGCTCAGACCGGGACTTGAACCCGGGACCCTTGGTTCTCTAGACCAAGTGCTCTACCAACTGAGCTACCTGAGCAAGTACCGATCTAAACGCAAATCCTTCTCTATATACATTGTAATTCCCATCCACCAAATATGATTTATCCATCATTGAGATGTACGAAATCAATAATAAAAACATGGAAAAAGCCGTACTGGCTGTAATGTATAATTCCCAAATATGTCTTCTTAATAAAGGAGCCGCCATTTTCAAGATAGAAGCATGGCTTCATAGCATTTGGTGGATGGGAATTACAATGTATATAGAGAAGGATTTGCGTTTAGATCGGTACTTGCTCAGGTAGCTAAGTTGGTAGAGCACTTGGTCTAGAGAACCAAGGGTCCCGGATTCAAGTCCCGGTCTGAGCGTATAATTTCTCTTCAAATATGATTTATCCATCATTGAGATGTACGAAATCAATAATAATATATGGGAACTGTTTGATTAAACAACAACTTCCGGCTATCTCTAGGGATTTCCAACCCTCTTTAGCCCTTGTGATTTAGTTATTTCGTCGTTGTTATTTAATGATATATCTCCTACATTAATTATTTCGTCGTTGATATTTAATAATATATCCTCTGCCCACGATAACTAGCCGTAGTCCGGTATCAAAGGTCCAGTGGTTGTACACACCAATCCTGCTTTCAGTTTCTAGGTGAATTTAATTTTGTGTGTTATTCTTAATATTCTTCAGCACACTGAGACATGCGACAAGACATGACACACCCTCTCTAGCTTTGGAAGCAAAAAAATTAAATGGTTTGATTTAATGTATATCAGAGGTATATTTTTCTCATATAAATGTATCCGTGCTATTGTGATTTCTATTGTTATTGCAATTTTTATCAATATACGGATGGTTTCATCTGCTTGAATATGTTAATGAAATTATAATCTTTTACTGATGATAATTTCATTTTGAAGTAATATAAATTATTATGTTTGTTTATAAGTTAATTGAAGATTTTTTTTACTTATTATAATTCCTTGAGTGTAAATGCTGTGGTATTAATGGGTGCATTTTGAATCATGTTATTTACTTGTGGTCTATTCATTGCTCTGAATTTATATTTTAGGCTGAGTTTCTTCGGGTTTTTGGTAATGGATTCTGTTTTTGTTATGTTATGAAGTGGAATTATGGGAAAAGACTTTTTTAGATTCATACAAATTCTTAGTGCTTTTCTATAGACTGTATTTAATTTTTTTGAATTCGTTTTTCTTAAATTTAATAAAAAGGGTGCAGCGTATGTGAGGTAAGACCTTATTATTGTGTTAACCCTTAAATTGGCAAAACACAAATTTCTTCTGTTAGTTATTTAAATTTGGCGGACCGCAGTGAAAACGGAATCTTGTATAACTGTCAATATTATGAATATTGTATAATTAGACACACATTTAAGTGGATTATTTTTGTTCGTTTTCTTCTGATTTATTTAAAATATTAAATTAATTGAACCAACTGATGTATCCAAAAGGATACATTACGAATTTAAGGGTTAACTAAATAGATTTTTGTTATGTTGTTCAAGTGAATTTTTTCGTGAAAATAAATGGAATGTTTTAATGAAAGGTTGTGTTCTTGTAATTACTTTATTTATGTGTTCACTTAGACTAAGTTTATCTGTTATGGCGATTCCTAAGTATTGTATGTGTTTTTATATGGTATTTGTGTCTTTTCAAAGACTATTGGGTGTTGTTGGAGCATCAGTTTTTTACGTCTTTTCCGTTTTATCAGGATTGCTTGTGTCTTGTCTTGCCAGTTTCAAAATCAAAGTCAAAGTGAATTGTTCTGCGACCTGCATAAGCGGGTGGTGAACAACTCTTCGATCTACTATAGAGTGGATCCCGGATTCCAAGACAATTTGTCCATTTGCCCCGGCTAAGTATGTTTTAATTTTGCCTGTTATTGCATATGCGTTGAGTTGGCTGTTGATCAGTTTGCAGCAAGTGTTATAATTGCATTCGGAGATGTGGTTTGGGAAGTTGATCTCAAGGTAAGAGCCTGAAGGAAGTCGGTTTATCCTTTAATTTTGTGAAAATTCGGTTATTGGGAATGAATTATATTTGCTTTGAATGCCGCTGCGGCGGACTTTTGTTGTCTATTTTGAATGCCGCTGCGGCGGACTTTTGTTGTCTATTTCAGCATTTGCTCTTGTACCAGGGGAAACCGCAGAAGACCCTGGTCGAAATAGTTGGTCCCGGGACCTAGCCAAATTTGACTGTTGTTGTTCGAAAGGTGGCCATAAGAAGCAGCGCCGCAACTACACTTAATTTTCAAAAAAATATATACAATACATCATGTTTACATTTGTTGTTCACAATTTTGTTTGAAGTTATACAATAATTTATTATGTCTTTGTAATTGTTGAAAAATGTTCTTTTTTTATTGGTTTCACTTTTCACTTTTTCTTAGTCGTTAAATGTCTCGCGTCAGTTATTTAAATGTGGCGGACCGCACTGAAATCCAAATCGTACATAACTGTTATTGTATATAATACGTATTTTTTAAAATATTTTTCACTGAGAGTAATTAATAATTACAATTACAAAGAAGTAAACGTTATCTCAGTCAAAACATAAATGTATTAAGTCGACGTTTCAATCTCCTCATGTGAGATCAGTTTCAAGACATGGTTGTTTATACATTTATTATACCATCGCCAAGACAATTTTTTCACATATATACAAATTTAAATGAATAAATTTAAAATTCAAAGTGGGCCCGGGTTCGATCCCGGTCGGGACAGTTTTTCTGGGTGAGGTTTTTATCAAGGTTTTTCCTCACCTGTAAGACAAATGTCAGGAAAACTTTAAGGCCCAAACGGTCCCCGAAATCATATGGTCATTGCAATCAACATCATTCATATTCATCTTAGATTAAGCTTAGGATTATGGTCTCTCCTGGCACACCACTATCATCATCACCCATCATATCATCGGGGCAACGTACCCCGCCTTCCAGGCGCTCCAACCTCACAAGTGGGTAACAATTACGCCATGCCAGGAGAGAACACCGGGAATGTCGAAAGATAACCTGGGGCATTTGCAAAAAAAATAATTAACCCATTCGCCTCAAAAGACGAAGTACACTCGCTTAACCCTTTTTTGCAATATTTCGTACATCCCTTGGCAGGTTAATATTTTGCTATCATTTATGAATAGTAGAGAAACGAGTTATTGCCTTCATCCTTATTGTGATCTCAAGTACCGTTATATTTTGTTTGTTTTGAATGTCTGAAAATATATAATATAAATTACGGTAACTTAAATCCGGATTCTGGGGAAATGCAATGACTATTTAAACGTGAAACGAATGGGTTAATAAAATAGTAAATTAAAAAGCAGATATAACATTAAAAAACCCCAATAAATAGGTCTACTATGTTGAAACACGATAACTACACTTTGGTCTCAAATAAAAAGAATCAAATTATAAAATATTTTGGAACATTGAGAGAAGTTTCGGTGAAGTCTTTTAATTCAGGCTTCTGGTTCATTTACTCCTTCTTGTATCTTCTAAGCCCATGTTTCCCTTAACAGAGATTTAGGCGCTCTCCCCCTACAGGGAAGAATTTGAACCATACTAATTTAGTTACACTTGTTTTCGTATAGATGCCATTTGAGTGGTCCGTGGTCAGCGTTCCGCCTCATACTGACATCTAGGAAACCAAGGTAGTACTAGGACGGGAAAATTCGATAAATTTTGCTTAGAGGCCTTTTCATTCAGGCTAAGGATCTTTTACGAGCCTGAAAATCTTCAGACTTGGGACTCGTGGCTTAAAATCCCTCCCGGAGGACTTGCTCCTTGACTTTTTCCATTTAGAAATCTAAAATATTCAGATTCGGGACCTAAAGGGCACATTTCAGCAAAGAGTGCTTACGTCTTGTTTTGAGGGATACAAAATAGATCAGGGAAAAACTGCACTTACACTATCTCAAAACTGCAAAGAACTGCGAATACACGGTAGCAGTTAGAAGTAGCAGCGATAACGTTACCATTGAATGATAACCCACAAACATCATAGTGAGTTACCAAACGTTTATTAAAAATGGGTGTACACTTACTTATCACTCCCTAACGCTGATTCAACCAGCGATAACCCAAAACAGCGATAGAAAAATCATAGACTAAGTAATATACTCTGTGGAGAAAATAGCAGTTACCGTCAACAGTCTAACAGTCTCATAATATTGCGATTTGCGTATCTACATAAATACTTTAAAATTGTCTAATAATGTTATAAAAATTGTTTTAAAACGTTTTAAAATATTAGAAAATGATGGTAAGTACAGAACAAAAGCTATAGTTTACAACAATATAACAGAAACATTTTGAGACAGTAGAAGTGCAGTTGAGCCTAGATCAGGATTCACACACATTCGCTTAACTCCCTTGTTTTGTTTACAATTAATTTAAATGATGTTGGATTTTCATCGCGAATTCAAATGTCATCAGAGATCAGATAATTGCTATACATGACATTTGTTAATTTGACATCAATTTATTATTGTTTTATCGTTGTAATTAATATCTTTGTGGTTTGTCTGATCTTTGATACCAGCCGCGTAACGGTCAATTAATGTTTATTTAAATTGGATGTCGCTGCATTGCCATCAGCTATCTTCATTAGCTG
This sequence comes from Diploptera punctata, assembly GCA_030220185.1. Lineage (NCBI taxonomy): Eukaryota > Metazoa > Arthropoda > Insecta > Blattodea > Blaberidae > Diploptera > Diploptera punctata. The sequence goes on along the minus strand of JASPKZ010010684.1, from coordinate 981,157 downwards.
ATATTAATTCAATTTTATTTATTTTAACTGTGCACCGGCGCAACCACACTCAATTCTACCAGAAATTGCACCGTATAGGTGCTGGATCAAACCGTTATTGTTGGTAACTATTTTGATGGGAAAGCATAGATCGTTCAAATTGTGACATCTTTGCCCGGGTCCATAGAGGCAAAGAGGAATTCAACTTTCTTTACTAAATTCTCACAATATATAATGCTTACTGAGTTATAAAATACAATCGTGGAAGCTTTGGGATAAAGGAACTAACACACGCTTGAGCAAGCTTTTGGAATTTGACTTTGATATCTGACTTATGTTAACTACTCAATGAATAGGCATAGAATAAGTAAAAAACACAACTGAAGCTTTTAATGCGAGTCAAAATGTAGTCAGATATAATATAAAGATAAATAAATAAATAAATATTCAATTTACAAAGAAAAGAAATCATAGTAGATCATCTATACAAAAAGAAAATATGATATAAATCAACATACATACATACATACATACATTATCACTCACTCTAGTCCAGCCTCAGGTTGGGGGAAATACTGTCCTAGCGTCCCCACCCTGGCTTACTGGACTAAACAAACAAAACCAGCTCTCCTGAGCTGCTCTAACCAGACTCCAACGGTGGCTAAGTAGATGATGATTCGATGTTACAAAACACAGCTATTTATGAGAGTTCACCGGGAGAGGGGGGAATGCGCAATAGCACAGGGTGCGCACTAGGAAAGGGAAGGGATAGATAGGACAGCATTTGGCACTGTTCATAAAGATGACATTCGAGATGGAGACGCGATGACGTATAGTTTGCGCAGTAAGACATAATTCCTGTATCGAAATGTCCATTTCGGTACAACTGGAATGTACAGGCTATTTCCCATAAAGAGGACCAATTGGACGACATTCTGGCAAAGAAGGGAATTGCATGTGAGGCAATTTCTGAAACCAAAAAGAAATTAAAAGGTTCGAAAGAAACACAAAATTATTTACAGTTTTATAGCGGAGTGAATCACAATACAAGAGCAAGAGCTGGAGTAATGTTATTGCATGCGTGTGCGAATATACAGAGTGTTTGATTTAACTTCGAATCAATAACACACAAACAGAATGTACCGAAATTAATAGGGGCGTAAGACAAGGATGTGGCCTCTCGCCCTTGCTCTTTATCAAATACATGGATAGAATACTCCAAGATTGGCGACAGATGAGACACGGTTCTATCCAAATTAATAGAAACCATAAAATACACTCTTTGCTTTTTTGCAGATGATTTGGTATTAATAGCTCCAACAGAAACAGATTTACAGTATTCTATACACAATGTTAATATAATTGCAAAAAGGTACAATATGGAAATCAATACAAAGAAAACTAAAAGTGATGGCCTTTTGTGGGAAATACCCTATACCTAGCAAAATTGTTTTGGATGATGAAATTCTAGAACGAGTAAACAAATTTAATTATTTGGGTTATAATTTAACATTTCAAGATGAAGCTGATATATCAAAGTAAATCACAAATTTTACAAAAACAACGGAGATAATTAACAGTATAATGAAACCATCTTTAGTACAGAAGAACACAAGATTACGGCTTTATAAGGTTCTCACAAGACCAGTATTAAGATATGGTAGTGAAGCATGGACAATACGAAGAAATGAAAGCCGAATAACAGCAAACGAATACTCCCATATATCCTTAAACTAGCTTCTAGGTCCCTAGGTTCCCGATCTCAAATTGTTCAATGGAGCATCTCCAATGCCCTGTTTAATTGTCTCACGCTCTTATAGAATCAGTGCTTCTGGTCACATGGTTCGCGGGTTCAAACCCGGAGGCGGTAAATTGATTTTTTTAGGATGAAAAAATCCAAGGAGGAAGTCCTCCGGGGAGGGATTTTCAGGCTCGTAAATTTATCTAGAGAATTTGGAAATCAAGAGTGGCATTTGTTAGGACTATTTAACGAATAAAATTAAGCTGTTTACTCACAAATCATTATTTAAATATAGTTATTTTAAAATATTCATATATTTCATGTAAACAGCGATGTTTGAAAATAAATCACAAATATGAGGTTGTTTATTCACTGCAACTTGATCATATTATTTATTGTCAAATAGGATCGCAATATTGTAATAATGCAGCCTATTGGAGAAATAATGAAACACATCAAATTTTATATATCATAATTAACATTATAGGTTAATTTATTTTTTACTAAACAACTCAGTAAAATCAAGGAATCTGTTTATTATTTGCTATATCCAATGTATTTGTTGGAGAGTCAGTCACTGCAAAATAATGCTCTGACCTGTTCCGAATATTAAAAAGGAGGAGCTTTCTTCATCACAAAAGCAGGAGTTGATTAAGAGCGAGGTGAAACACGACTGTCATTGGTTGCAAAACAAAATTCATTGAAACGTGATTGGTTATTGACTACTATCTGGGGCATGAATTAAATGGACTTACAGAAATACCATGCATGTATAACTTCGAATCAGATTTGTTTAGCAAATTTACTTGATAGAAAGACGCTTAAAAACTAATATGGCTTGTGTACAAGAGTACAATTGTAGCCTAGAAGAGAACTAGCAGTTACAAAAGAAAAGTACATGCAGATATAACAAACTTCGTTTCGATGTAGCTTTTGTTATGACAGGGGGGGGGGAGCGTCATTTTATAGCGAGATGAAGTTTGGATGAAGCATCAGTAAATAATGAGCTCCCAGTAATTAAAGACAAGACAGAGAAGTACATTACCTTCTCCAGCTACAAAACTTTGAATAACAAGTTTTTGTTTTGCGTTGATTAAAGTTTTCAAACTGCAATCTGCTTTATATCGTTATACAGGGTGTTCGCAAATCCCCATCACATTACTTCGCTATTCTGTGAAAGTTGGATCAGAGAACAAGTGACTGCTAGCACCAATTTGTTACTTAAGATTTATTATTTTAATAATATGAATAAACTGTTATTCTACCAGTTGTATTATATGGTTGCGAAACATGGACTTTTATTTTAAGGGAGGAAAGGAGATTACAAGTATTTGAGAATAAAGTTCTTAGGAAAATTTTTGGACCAAAGAGAGATGAACAGACAGGTGAATGGAGAAGACTACATAACAATGAACTACATGGTCTTTATGGGAAGCCAGATATAATAAGAACAGTTAAGTCTCGTAGACTGCGATGGGCAGGACATGTTGCGCGTATGGGGAATGAAAGACGTGCATGGAAACTTCTTGTAGGAAAGCCAGAAGGAAAACGGCCAGTTGGTAGACCAAGAATGAGGTGGGAGAACAACATTAACTATGATTTGAGGGAAGTAGATTATACAGGGAATGATTGGAAAGCATTGCCTCAGTATGGGGATGTATGGAGAGCTTATGTCCGCGCGGCCATGAACCTACGGGTTCGATATTGCCAGTGAGTAAGTAAGTAAGTAATTACACTAGTTTTTGTTGAGTAATTATTTTATTTTAAACTAGCTAATACCCGGGGGTGTGTTGCTACGCCTAAATAAATTAAATATTGAGGGTTAATTAATTGAATGGTGCACAATGCGACGAACCAAACATGACGGTTGCTAGAGTGAATTTTTTATTTCAAATTTCAGATAAATTCCCACTTCTAACGGGCGGATTTCGCTGATTCTTGGACAATGCATATCTCGAGCTTTCATAATAGGATATTCCGAGTTTTGTTGTCAAACATCGAAAATTTTGGTCGCTAGAGCGATTTTTAAATTTTCGTTTCAGGTCAACTCCTACACCTAATGATTTTAGAACATAATAGATAACAGCTGAACACTCCTCGCATCTGAAAACATGTTCATACAAATTTTCACGTGTGGTCATTAATACTGTAATTAGAACGTGCTTAAGAATAATTTTCCGTCTTACTGAGGTAAAAATTAACTATTGGTACTTTAAAAACCATTCCGTTTACGCGTTATGAAGGTTTCCGGCTTATACAGGGCGATTTTACATATAAAATCGTACCATTCTGAAGATTTTTTCCGTCTCTACAGGTTTCCTTCTTATAAAGGTTCCAGCTAAGACAGGTTTTACTGTAAGACCTTAGTTGGCTGACGTCCACCGCTGTGGTCTCGAGGTAGCGTGCTGCCTTGTCACGCAGCGGGCCCGGGTTCGATCCCCGGTCGGGACAAGCTTCCTGGATGAGGTTTCTATCGGGGTTTTTCCTCACCTGTAAGAAAAATGTCAGGAAAACTTTAAGGCCCAAACGGTCCCCGAAATCATATGGCCATCATCATCATCATCCTTATCATTATCATCATCATCATCCTTCACAGGTGTGGAAAGCAACGGGAAGCTACCACACCTACACAATTCCCTAGTAAATCTGCAATCATAGCATGAAAATGCTATGATTCCAGTGAAGGACCTGCCTCACCTGTAAGACAAATGTCAGGAAAACTTTAAGGCCCAAACGGTCCCCGAAATCATATGGCCATCATCATCATCATCCTTATCATTATCATCATCATCATCCTTCACAGGTGTGGAAAGCAACGGGAACCTACCACACCTACACAATTCCCTAGTAAATCTGCAATCATAGCATGAAAATGCTATGATTCCAGTGAAGGACCTGCCTCACCTGTAAGACAAATGTCAGGAAAACTTTAAGGCCCAAACGGTCCCCGAAATCATATGGCCATCATCATCATCATCCTTATCATTATCATCATCATCATCCTTCACAGGTGTGGAAAGCAACGGGAACCTACCACACCTACACAATTCCCTAGTAAATCTGCAATCATAGCATGAAAATGCTATGATTCCAGTGAAGAACCTGCCTCATCTGTAAGACAAATATCAGGAAAACTTTAAGGCCCAAACGGTCCCCGAAATCATATGGCCATCATCAACATCCTTATCATTATCATCATCATCATCATCATCATCCTTCACCGGTGTGGAAAGCAACGGGAAGCTACCACACCTACACAATTCCCTAGTAAATCTGCAAGCATAGCATGAAAATGCTATGATTCCAGTGAAGGACCTGCCTCACCTGTAAGACAAATGTCAGGAAAACTTTAAGGCCCAAACGGTCCCCGAAATCATATGGCTGTCATCATCATCAACATCCTTATCATTATCATCATCATCATCATCCTTCACCGGTGTGGAAAGCAACGGGAAGCTACCACACCTACACAATTCCCTAGTAAATCTGCAAGCATAGCATGAAAATGCTATGATTCCAGTGAAGAAACCTGCCTTCGGGCAGAATTACTATGGATGGGTGGATTAGTTGGCTGATAGACTGCATCAAAATATTTTCTTAGTGTCGCTTAGCCGGTTGGTGCATAACACAGTCTAAATAATATAATGATTGTGTCAAACATAACGTGGGGAATGAGTATGTGTTTTTTTAACGTGTATTTTGGTGCGGTTGTATTTCTGGTAAATGTTTAATTAAATTATATCTGACCACAACATTGGAATCACTGCGCGCGCGCGCGCGCGGGAGGTATTAAACAATATCTTGTTGCGGTCGGTGTTTGATGTGTACCGTGCGGTTCGGGTGATGTATGAACGCGGTTACACCCCCCAGCCCTCTACCAATCCTCTTTCAAACCAAACACAAACAACACACCATGTCACAGACCAGCCCTAACACTACTTCCAGGATTTACTACAATACACTCTTTTTTTCTTCTTTTTCTTTTCTTTTTTTTCATGTGACGTACTTCTTTCCTCACTTCTCCATTCGGCGGGCTGGTGCTCAGTGTTTCTGGCTAGAGATCATAAGGTCCCAAGATCGATTCCCAGTCAGAACATAGACATTTTTTTCTTAACCGAATCGTCTCAAAAGACGAGATAGACTCGCCGGCAGTTAAATGGCCTTCAACTCAGAAGACGGGGTATTCATGGTTAACTCTGCTGTTATAGGCTATATTTTGTATATCCCTTGCCAGCATAATCTTGTGTTAACATTTATCATAAGTAATGCCACGAGTGATTTCCAATTTATCTAGAGAATTTGGAAACCAAGAGTGGCATTTGTTAGGACTATTTAACGAATAAACTAAACTGTTTACTCACAAAGCATTATTTAAATATAGTTATTTTAATATATAATATTTAATTTTAGGAAGTTATATTTTGAGGTTATTTTAATTATATTATTTTTGGTCTGGACATCTTACCTCAATATTAATGTTGATTTGTTCTTGAACATGTTTCAAAACAATTCTGTTTTATCGTCAGCTTTCCCAGTGGAAATAATATAATTTTAATATATGTATATATTTAATGTAAAGGGCGATGTTTGAAAACAAATGAGAAACGATTGGTACGCTTCATTTGCTTCTTTTGTTCATCACTGCAACCAGATCATACGCAATATTGTAAGAATGCACTCTAGTGGAGAAAAAATGAAACACATCAAACTGTATATTAATTCATTTCTGATGTCGTATGATGTAAATATGACAATTACATTTTTCTGGAATGTTATTATCTGGGGAAAAAATACATTCAAGAAAGTGCAAACAGTGGTTTCTTTTTTTTTTTTTTTTTTTGGTGGTATAATCAATTGCTACAAATGTTTTTATATTAACTCCCGCATGCGCTACGTGTTGACATTCATGCACTATATATACAATCTGGTACCAGGCAGGAGGAAGAGGGGGAGAAGTAGAAGAACATGGTATGAGGGAATATATGATGCCATGATGAAGAGGAGTATGGAAGAGGGACAGTGGGACGATAGGAATCAAGGACGAACTGCTGTAAAGTGGAAAGCCTGTATTAGGTATTAGCCAGGTATTTTTCGTAATTTGGAAGAAATAAATATTTGAAGTGTATTCCTTCTTTTTGAATAGCCCTGTATATTTCTGCACTAACCTGTGGATAAAGTTTATTTATAAATGCCTTTATTTTTTTGTATAACATCATTCGACCGCGAGGCCCACATGGTGGCTTTGTTGTGTTGGAAATGTTCATGTCTTTCAGGAATGAAAATAAAAAGAGACAGCATTAATAAAATAAAATTTACAAGATGAAAGGAGAAAACATACAGAACTCTGTCAAGTTCCCGAGATGAAATGAAAATTCCTTCCTAAGTAATATTACAGTTTGTAACAGGATTCTTTCAAGATCATCTACGTTATATTTCTGCCACGTATTGGACATCGTACCTTCTTACAATCTTATGTCATCTTTTAAGTAGTTGGTAATTAACATTTGACAAGGATGTAGGATCCATAAATTCGTTCAAGTCGCTAGTGCCAATTATGCACAAACATAAATGTTCCAACTAACTTACTCACTTGCACTATTGCACCCATAAGTTCAAGGACGCAGGCACATAACCTTTCCGTACATCCCTATCCTAACATATATTCCAATCATCCTCTGTATAATCTACTTCTATTGAATCATGGTTAAACATATCCTCCAATCTCATTCTTGGTTTGCCCACTGGGCAGTTTCCTTTTATACTTACTTACTTACTCACTGGCACTATCAAACCCGTAGGTTCATGGCCGTGCGGACATAAGCTCTCCATACATTCCTATCCTGAGCTAATGCTTTCCAATCATTCCCTGTATAATCTACTTCCCTCAAATCATAGTTAATGTTGTTCTCCCACCTTATTCTTGGTCTACCAACTGGGCTTTTTCCCTCTGATGTTCCTACAAGAAGCTTCCATGCAAGTCTTTCATTCCCCATACGTGCCACATGTCCTGCCCATCGCAGTCTACGAGACTTAACTGTTCTTATTATATCTGGCTTCCTATAAAGACCATGTAGTTCACTGTTATGCAGTAGTTTCCTTTTATAGCAGGATTTTAATATCATAATAAATATGAAAGTTAAAGTTAATAATTTTGTATTTTAAAATTCTTTTAATATTTAAATATAACTTAAATAAATAAAATCATTTAAATAATTCATTGTTGGTTATTGTTGAATAAAAATGTCTCAGTAACAATTAAAGAAATTGTATTACGTAACAGTCTTTCTAAATAATGTTTTTAAAAATTGTTTTAAGCCACTGTTGTCAGAATTATAAATCCTTCTGTTATAACTGTAATAAGAACACCTGCTTAACTTCATATTCTTAAATGAAAGTAAACTAAACTCTGATTGGATGTTAAAACAATTAACTTTCTTATTTAACAAATCAATTTAAACCTTATATTTAAAGGACTATTAACCAATAGAATTTAAAATAACATCATGTGATGTAATAATGGTCTTAAAATTATAAAAGAATTACACTAGTCATTCTGCATACAACTTTCAACAAAGATAGAAGCAAGAAGACATCTCTTGATAAAATGTAATGTTTAATACAAGAAAAATAATTGATTCAAGAAAAGAAAATAATTTAATTTTAATTGACGGTGAAGAATAATACCACCTACATTTACTTGATCTGCTGGGAACCTACAAAGTGAATAAATGTAAAATTATTTCTACAAGAAACATTTTTTAGTAATTTTGAAGTGCTTTCCTGTCCAGTACGAACTACCGACCCTATGAAGAGAATTCAGCTCTACCGAAAACTAAACCCAACCTGAACCAGTAATTTTTTTGGGACATAAATCCTTCTTCAAAATGTTACTACAACATCGGGCATGAAGACGATTACTTCTTCACTTTTGGTTTTCCTAAATTGAGTTTCCAAGTACTACTTTCATTCTCGATTCGTGCCACATGTCCTGCTCATCAAAGTATATGACTTTTAACTGTTATTATACAGTACACGGTTTCCTATAAAGATCTTGTAGCTCATTGTTATGCAGTCTTCTCCATTCACCTGTCTGTTCATCTCTTTTTTTGTCCAAAAATTTTCCTAAGAACTTTATTCCCATATACTCGTAATCTCGTTTCCTCCCTTAAAGTAAGAGTCCATGTTTCGCACCCATATAATATAACAGGTAGAATAACAGTTTTATATATTTTCAGTTTAACGTTTTTTAAAAGGAGTTGGGACATCAAGAGTCTTTGTAATGCATAATAGCATGCATTTCCAGAATTGAGCCTATGTTTAATTTCTTTGTGCATCTCATTCCTGTTTGTGATTATTGTTCCTAGGTATTTGAATTCATCCATTGTTCAAAATTTCCCTCATTTGTCTTTAACTGTCCATTTCCATTATATATTTCTGTGTGTGAACATATATTTAGTTTTATTGGTGTTTACTTCCAGTCCTAATTTATTTGTGTGCGTGTTGGTCTTCCTATGGACATGCGAGCTACAACATCTTTATGGGGAAGCAGACAGGACATGTGGAACGTATGTATAATAAATAGGAGCATGGAAACTCCTTGTAAGAAAACCACATGCAAAGCACCTAGTAGGTAGACCAAGAATGGGGTGAAAAAAACAATATTAACCATGATTTGAAGGAGAATATTCTACAAGTTAATGAAGAAAAGAGAACTGAAATGGATTGGACACGTAAAGAGGATGTCAGATGACCTAATTTTGAAGCGGAGGATAGAAGAAAAAAGGGGAGACCAAAAGAACAGTGTGTACAACGAATGCTTGGGAGTATGTTGTCGAGAGGATTAACAGAGAGTGATGCAGAGAATAGGGATATATGGAGGAGTAAAATTTGCAATGTGCTGTAGGAAAGCTACTGCATTGTAGAGAGATTCTTAATAGAGGAAAATATTTCAAGAAGAAAAATTATACAGGTCCTGAGCCGTAGCGCAGCGGTTAAGGAAAGACGCCTTGGCACAGAGCTACGGGACTTGCGCTGGTTCGAATCTCCATGAGGGAAAATTCTTTCTCATGGTATTTCGGCCAGTATGGGACCGGTGCCCACCCAGTATCATGATGCAATTTGGGTAGCTACAATAAGTAGCGGCTCCAGGTTGAGAAAACCAGCTATAACGGCTCGTGGACCCGACATGCTGACCACATGTCACCCTTACACTGGCTACAAGATCGCCAACCTCTGTGAATAACACATGTGGATGTGAGATCACAGATTATACAGAAGTCAGAGGATGATTTGCAAAGAGCCATTTACATGTTGAATCAATTAGGACTCTATTATAATCTCAAAGTCTCAACTTCAAAAACTAAAATTATGGCTTTTCAGGGCAAAGTGCCAGTCAGAGCAAAAATAGTAATCAATAATGAATAATAGAACAGATAGCACACTTTAACTATCTTGGTTCAGATATAACATATAGCTACGATTGGGATATACTTAATAAATTAAACCGATATCAAATGACGTGTGGCACCATAAGAAGAACCCTCCGAAAGACTCGAAGAGAAACTCAGCTCAGGTTTTATAAAATCATTGCTGTTCCTGTTCTTTTATATGGATCTGAATCTTGGGTACTTACAAAAAAAGATATCTCACACATTCAAGTCACTGAAATGAAATTTTTAAGATCTGTAAAAGAATGTACACGCATGGATAGATTACACAATGAATCAATAAGAAATGAACTGGAGATATTTTCAGTAGTTGATAAACCAGAACAGCACAAATACCAATGGAAAGAACATTTAGACAGAATGGACAATACAAGATTACCCAAAAAGATCAACGCCTACAAACCACATGGAAAAAGATCTTTGGGACGGTCAAGGAAACGATGGACTTGAGACCGGAACAGGTCACATTGACCTAATCCTGGAAAGGAAGAAGAAAGAAGGATGTGAGACCAGGGGCCTTATAGACCTGTCGCGCCATGGAGTAAATTATACAGGGTATGAATGAAAAAACGTTGAATCAGGACAGGGATGAATGGAGATATTATGTCTGCAGAGCAATAATCTCCGGATATTTGCACTAGAATAGCCGAAAATTCAAAAATCTTATTTGGGAATTAGGTAAAAGTGAGAATGGCGTGCACTTAATTGTATGTTTGTAGAAACTGGATCTACTAATCCCTCAAGGAGCGCTTGTTTTAGTTGCATTCGAGCGTAATAACTGGATTGAATCCCTGCACTATCTAATTTAAACCAAACACTATATGTGACGTCACTCAAGGAGTACATTATAAGAGCTCTCTGACGTCACACTACTGTGAGTTATTACATCACAGAGAGGGAAGCAGATGCTGTGAGATTGATTTACTTGACAGATTCAATCCCTGGTTACGTAACTGGGAGAATAACAGTTTTATATATTTTCAGTTTAACGTTTTTTGAAAGGAGTTGGGATATCAAGAGTCTCTGCAATGCATAATAGCACGCATTTCCAGAATTGAGCCTATGTTTAATTTCTTTGTGTATCTCATTCCTTCTTCTTCTTCTTCTGCTTCATGAAATTAGGCCTTTTGACCTGTTTTCACATCAAGTGGGATTTAATGAATCCTCCCATCTAGTAAATGGGCGTCCAACATTTCTATGTCCTATTGGTTTGTACTTTAGTAACAGCTGAGGGATTCTATCTGTAGGCATTCTCTAGACATGTTCATTCCTGTTTGTGATTATTGTTCCTAGGTACAGTAAAACTTGTTTAATCCGGAACGTGAATAATGCGGAAATCATTGACGGGTTAAATTTGCCAGTTCATTTTATTCTTTGTACGAAGAAGGGTTTATTTGTGATATTTATAAAAATAACCACTTTAAAAGTTTTTCAAGCTAAGAATCAATTCTTAATTTCTGCCATTTAATATTACAAATGTTGAAAAAACTCCTAAATATATTATATTATGTAGATGCTGTTTTAATATACTGACGATTTTTCTTTGATATTATGTGACGTGGTGGCTGTATAAAATAATTAAACATAAAAAAGGTATTCGGTTAATGTGAACCCTCTGGGTCCACTTTACACGAATACGTATATTTTATCAACGAGGATAAAAACCATTCACTTAATTAATTTTATTTAATATCTTGTAATTTTACTAAACCAAAGACCGTCGCTGTCTGCAGTTGAATGACGTGTGAATGTTATAATCAACAATAATTTTTCAAAACATTAAATAAATATCAACGCTTTTTAATTATGATCAGTCATAAATATTTTCAGATTAATCTGTGTATGTCTGTGTAAATTAATAGAGTAAATAATAATAAAGTAAGTTAAAATACCTTCTTAGGTAAAATCCGTCGTCCTCAACTTTTAAAATATGTGATCTTTATGCCTGTAGGCCTTTCAGGACATCCGTCCCATCTTCAGCAGTTCATTCTTCGCTACAGCATCCAGGTTGATGTTTGATGCTGCTGGTCCTAATGTGGCTTTGTCAGTCACGCAACATCAATGGATGCTGTAGCGAAGAATGAACTGCTGAAGATGGGACGGACGTTCTGAAAGGCCTACAGGCATAAAGTTAACATATTTTAAAAGTTGAGGACGACGGATTTTACCTAAGAAGGTATATTTTAACTTATTTTATTTTATGACTCTCCACCTCAACGGTTTTAACAATGAATTTTATTGTATTGAGTAAATAAACTTAAAAATAGAGTAAAAGCTAAGGTGGACTCTAGGGTCCATTTTATCCGAATATGGAGGTTAAAGTGGACCTTTCTTATAATGTAAAAAACTTTATAAGTTATGAAGATGATTCCATATTTGAATAAAATAACAATGCTATTTCATAGTTACAACACTAATGATAATCACTGTAATTAAACAAAATTGAAATCCCTTAATTAAAAGAAGAAAAACAAATTCAAAACATGGGTAAAAAATTACCCGAAGTTCCTCTATTACTGACTTCTAAAGGTTGAACATGAAGAAATTCAGAATTATCATAAGTAATGTCACGAGTGATTTGCAAATTATCGACGTGAGGAGTGAATTTATCTAGAGAATTTGGAAATCAAGAGTGGCATTTGTTAGGACTATTTAACGAATAAAATTAAGCTGTTTACTCACAAATAATTATTTAACTGTAGTTATTTTAAAATATTTATATATTTAATGTAAACGGCGATGTTTGAAAACAAATGAGAAACGATTGGTACGCTTCATTTGCTTTCTTTGTTCATCACTGCAACCAGATCATACTATTTATTGCCAAAGGAATGCAATATTGTAAGAATGCTCTCTAGTGGAGAAAAAATGAAACACATCAAACTGTATATTAATTCATTTCTGATGTCGTATGATGTAAATATGACAATTATATTTTTCTGGATTATTACCTGGGTAAAAATACATTTAAGAAAGTGCAAACAGTGGTTTCTTTTTTTGGTGGTATAATCAATTGCTACAAATGTTTTTATATTAACTCCTGCATGCGCTATGTATTGACATTCATGCACTATATATACAATCTGGTAGCCGTATTTCTTGGAAAGTCAGTCACTGCAAAATAATGCTATGACCTATTCAGAATGTTAAAAAAGGAGGTGCTTTTTTTATTATGATAAACTTTAGTTGGTAAATTCTAGGCGAAACACGACTGTGATTGGTTGTAAATAAAAAAGCATTGAAACGTGTGTCATTGACTCCCATTTGGGGCATGAGTTAAATAATCAACGCAATTGGTTTCAACATGTCCAAAGAATGGATCTATCTCGCTTTCCTAAATTAGCATTGCAGTATGAACCTAAAGCACGTCGAGATAAAGGAAGACCAAAATCAACATGGACTCACCAACCGGACCTTCGGATCTCATAGGAACAGGTTCAATCGATCTAAACCTAAATAAGTGCATGATTAAATTACTAAAGTTTTTTTTAATGCCGCAGGTTGTCCTTTTGGACATTTCTGGTGTTCTCTCCTGGCATTGGTGTAATTGTAACCACTTCAGCGGTGGACTGAAATTTATTTTATTTATATATATATATATAGAATTTTAATGTTTACACATCTTTCTGTGCATAAAGTATTATTTTTCTTCTCCACTCGTCTCTCTCCATCCAATCCATGTCCTCCAGTCCTCTTGCTCTCATTCCAGTTCTTATTTCCTGCATCCACGAGTTTCGAGGTCTTCCTCTCCTCCTTCTTCCATGTGGACACCATTTCCATGTTTTCCTGGGTCAATCGTTCTTCTTCACATCCGTCGTACATTCCGATACCAATTTAATTGCTTATATCGTATACAATCTACTATTGAATAACCAATATTCTTTGGTTTCTCTTATTACGTATTTTTTATTATATTTTGTCTAATGTAGTTGAGAGGAACTTCTAGCTGCTCTTCCAGACGCCTAGAAATCCATTTCCATCGACATAAGTTTTTGTTGAATTTGCAAACTTCAGCTCCATATGTGACAGTACTTCTCACTATTGAATTATATATTTGTAACTTATTTTTCCTGGTTATATGTCTGTTCCATAAGACTCCATTCATCATTGCTGTTATTGCTCTACCTTTATTTATTCTGTTCTTAATATCACTTTCTTGTTTATCCTCTTTATCTAATTTTACTCCCAGATACTCAAATTCTTCACATCCTCTAATGTACACCTTTTCATCTTCTAATATCAAATCTTCGGTTTCGGCTCCACATCCCATATAAAATGTTGTTTCTAAATTTATTTTCAAAGGACTGAAATTACTAAAGTATAATAATTATTTTATTTGGATTACAGGCTTGGAACAGTTCATGAGTGTAAAACATCGGTAACAGTAATAATGATTCGGATAAATGTGTTTATTGGCCGCACGTTTGTCTCACTCCCGCCCATCCTACACAACAATATTCATTATTATAGCAGGATTTTAATATCATAATAAATATGAAAGTTTAAGTTAATAATTTTATATTTTAAAATTCTTTTAATATTTAAATATAACTTAAATAAAGAAAAACATCTAAATAATTAATTTGTGTTCATTGTTGAATAAAAATGTCTCAGTAACAATTAAAGAAATTGTATTACGTAACAGTCTTTCTAAATAATGCTTTTAAAATTGTTTTAAGTCATTGTTGTCTGAAATATAATGTCTGAAATATAAAGCTTTCTGTTATAACTGTAATAGAACACCTGCTTAACTTAATATTTTTAAATAAAAGTATACTAAATTCTGATTGGATGTTAAAACAATTAACTTTTTCATTTAACAAATCAAATTTAAACATTATATTAACCAATAGAATTAAAAATATAACATCATGTGATGTAATAATGTTCTTTAAAATTATGAAAGAATTATACCAGTCATTCTGCATACAACTTTCAACAAACATAGAAGCAATAAGAGCTCTCCTGATAAAATGTGATATTTAATACAAGAAGAATAGTTGATTCAAGAAAAGAAAATAATTTAATTTTAATTGACGGTGAAGAATAATACCACCTACATTTACTTAATCTGCTGGGAACCTACAAAGTGAATAAATGAGAAATTATTTCTACAAGAAACATTTTTTTAAATAATTTTTAATAATTTTTATGATTGTGAAGTGTTTTCCTATCCAGTGTACCAACTTCCGACCCTAAGAAGAGAATCCAGCTCTACCGAAAATTAAACCCAACCTGAACCAGTAATTCTTTATGGGACACCAATCCTTCAAAATGTTACTACATCGGGCATGAAGAGAGTTAGCTGCTTCAAAACGTCGCCACAACTTGGGACAAAGAATTATTTCTTCATTATTACAAATAAACCCTTATTTACAAGATAGAAGAATAGATCCCAAAAATATACTAGAATTTTATGAACACCCTGTAGTTGCAGTGGAGTTCAATAAGTTGGTATCTAATTTAAAGGAAACATAGTGTGTGACGTCACTCAAGCACTAGATTACAGAGCTGTGTGTGAACAAAACACGGGCTTCCTGACGTCACAATAATATGAGTAATTACTCTCACAGATGCTGGGAGCCTGATTTACTTTGCAGATTGAATCCCCAGTATTAACCCATCCCACATGAGGATAAGAAATGCCTGTCTAAGAGGTAAGCCTACTTAATTCCAATATAAATCTAGGGGATTCTAAGCGAGATGAAAGTCTACTGCGCAGATTCCAATAAAAACAGCACTAATTATGTTACTTCTTCTTCTTCTTCTGCCAAAACCATATGCTTGAGTATATTCCCGTCTGTGAACTACAGCTATATCTTAGATATTATCTCTCTATCTGGGATGAAAAGGATATCCCTGAAAAAATTACTAGTTATAATAAAAGTTTAGGAATTATTAATCAAGTTATGAAACCATCCCTTGTACAAAAAAACAGCAGATTACGTTTATATAACACTTTGGCTAGACCAGTGTTGACCTATGGTAGTGAAGCATGGACACTAAAAAAACAACATGAAAGCAGAATAACAGCTTGTGAAATGATATTCATGCGCAGAACAGAGGGTTACACCAGATGGGATCGGAAAAGTAACACCGATATCTTAAAAGAATTGAAGACTACGCCAATTTCGGAATATATTAAACAGTACCAACTAAATTGGAAACACCATCTTGAAAGATGGAGTTCAAATCGGATCCTCAAAGCGGTTTATAATTATATACCAAGAGGACGAAGATCACTGGGCCGCCCTATGAAACGCTGGTGGGAAAATTTTCTATAGGATCGTAACAGGCCTTGGCCTACTAATACTTGGAAGGAAGAAGAATAAGAAGAACTACAGCTGGAATTGATCTGTTCAACGGCGATGAGGTCGACCTAAGTCTCTGTTCTCTGCAGAGTGATCATTTAATAATTTGTTTCACTATTTACCTCATAGACCGATAAAATTACCACTTCCTGTCAGTGTTGCCAACATATATATTGTTCCACTTTTTAAATTAAAATTCGTAATGAGATATATCTCCGCAAATTAACTTATTTGACAAGGATATCGATTCAACAATGTACGATCGTTATGGTACAGCAAGAAATGCCGAAAGAAACAACTTCAAAAATTACCAAAAAAAATAGTTCTGTTGCTCTTAAAAATGAATTAAATGTTGTATAATGAATCTGCATTATTGTTAATAGTTATTTCTCAAACAGTCATCTGTTATTGATTTTTCCCAAGCCCAAAGAGATTTAACAGTAAAGATATGATATTTACAACTATACAGCCGGCTTAGATATCGCCTGGAATACATAACCTCACATTATTAAACTAAATTATTTTTAGCTTCTGCCGTTGCATTATTCGCTGTAGTCACTCCAAATCCAACGCGAGTTTGAATTTTCATTAAACAAAATCGCTAGCAACAAAGTCGCTCGTGAGTTTTTGAGAAAAACACAACCTCGTGTTAGATTACTGTCGACTTTTTAACTGATGCCCCAAATGGGAGTCAATGACCAACCACGTTACAATGATTTTTTATTTACAACCAATCACAGTCGTGTTTCACCTCGAATTTATCAAACAAGTTTATCATAATAAAGAAAGCACCTCCTGTTTAACATTCTGAATAGGCCATAGCATTATTTCGCAGTGACTGACTCTCTAAGAAATATGGCTACCACATTGTATATATAGTGCACGAATGTCAACACGTAGCGCATACGAGAGATAATATAAAAAACATTTGTAGCAATTTATTATACCACAAAAAAACACTGTTTGCACTTTCTTAAACGAATTATTCCCTATGATATAACGTTTCAGAAAAATAAAATTGACATATTTACATCATAAGAAATCAGAAATTAATGAATACCTATAATGTTGGCTATAAAAATATTTCCACTAGGGTGCATTCTTACAACATTGCGATCCTTTGGCAATGAATAATATGATCTAGTTGCAGTGATAAACAAGTGATACATATCGTTTCTCATTTGTTTTTAAACATCGCCGTTTACATTAAATATATAAATATTTTAAAATAACTATAGTTACTTAATGATTTGTGAGTAAACAGCTTAATTTTATTCGTTAAATAGTCCTAACAAATGCCACTCTTAATTTCCAAATCCTCTAGATAAATTGGAAATCACTCGTGGCATTACTTATGACTATTTAACTCATACCCCAAATGGCAGCCAATGACCAATCACGTTACAATGATTTTTGATTTACAACCAATCACAGTCGTGTTTCGCCTAGAATTTACCAACTAAAGTTTATCATAATAAAGAAAGCACCTCCTTTTTAACATTCTGAATAGGTCATAGCATTATTTTGCAGTGACTGACTCTCTAAGAAATACGGCTACCAGATTGTATATATGAGTGTCAACAAACAGCGCATGCGGGAGTTAATATAAAAACATTTGTAGCAATTGATTATACCACCAAAAAGAACACTGTTTGCACTTTCTTAAATGCATTTTTTCCCAGAAAAATATAATTGTCATAGGACATCAGAAATGAATTAATATACAGTTTGATGTGTTTTTTTGCTCCACTACAGTGCATTCTTACAATATTGCGTTCCTGTGGCAATAAATAAAATGATCTGGTTGCAGTGACGAACAAAAGAAGCAAAAGAAGCGTGCCAATCGTTTCTCATTTGTTTTCAAACATCGCCGTTTACATTAAATATATAAATATTTTAAAATAACTATAGTTACTTAATGATTTGTGAGTAAACAGCTTAATTTTATTCGTTAAATAGTCCTAACAAATGCCACTCTTGATTTACAAATTCTCTAGATAAATTGGAAATCACTCGTGGCATTACTTATGATGACCCCTGAGTCACATGTTGTCTCTTGTTAGTAAAATAACGGTATCAGTCATTGATTTAGATCTTAATTCTGCGGATTAGTCATAAATCCCTGTATGAAAGTGTCTATGTGCGAAGTGTTGGGCCCAACGATCTGGAAACAGTATTAAGTAAGTCATGAGAAGTTGGCAACACGCTGGGGCTGCCTGCTAGCGAGAGATAAGTCAGCGATGCGATGTGAAACATGAGTTCGTTCTCTCTCTCAAAACATAGTTCCTTTTGTGACCTCTGTCTGTGACATTCATTTCCATAAAACTGCTTCATTGAATATCTAGAAAAATACACTCCATACAGTAACAGTAAGACATTGGGACTGGAAGAAAACATCAATAAATGTACATACAGGGCGTAGCAAGAAAACACCGAGAACTGAGGAAAGAACTAAATATATGGTCACACGTAGAAATACATTATATAATGGAAATGGACAGCTAATGACAAATGAGGGAAATTTTGAGGAAGTGGCTGAATTCAAATACCTAGGAACAATAATCACAAATAGGAATGAGATGCACAAAGAAATTAAACATAGGCTCAACTCTGGAAATGCGTGCTATTATGTATTGCAGAGACACTTTATGTCCCAACTCTTTTCAAAAAACGTTAAACTGAAAATATATATTCTACCAGTTATATTATATGGATGTGAAACATGGACTCTTACTTTAAGGGAGGAAAGGAGATTACGAGTATTTGAGAATAAAGTTAAGAAATTTTTTGTATCAAAGAGAGATGAACAGAAGGCGAATGGAGAAGACTACGTAACAATGAACTACATGGTCTTTATAGGAAGCCAGATATAATAAGAACAGTTAAGTCTCGTAGACAGCGATATGCATAACATGTGGCACGAATTGGGGAATGAATGAGAGTCGTGGAAGCTTATTCTAAAAAAAAACCAGTTGGTAGACCAAGAATGAGGTAGGAGAATAGCATTAACCATGATATGAGGAAAGTACATTATATAGGGGATGATTGGAAAACATTAGCTCAGGATAGGGATGTATGGAGAGCTTATGTGCATGCGATCATGAGCCTATTAATAATAATATACATAAACATATGTAGGCTTATATATACATATCATCATAATCATCATCATCATAATCATCATCATCATAATACATCCACGAATGTAGGCCATTTGTTGACCTGTTTCGGCCTTAAGAGAAACACCATCCAGAAGTCTTTTGAGTGGACGTCCTGGTCTTCTACTTCCTGCAGGTTGATATCTTAACATTAGTTTGGGTATTCTGTGATCTTCCATTCGATGAACATGTTGCATCCATCTTGACTTATAATCAGAAATTTTGTTTTCTAAAGGTTCCATGTGTAATTCTTCTAAGATGTCTTCATTTTTTTTTTGTGATCTAGTAGTGTGTATCCTGCAGTCCTCCGAAGATATCTCATTTCAGCAGATCTAAGTCTCTGTATATCCTTCTGTTTCAACGTCCATACTTCGCTACCATACAAAAGAGTTGGAAGAGCCAGTGTTTTATACACTTTTAGTCTTGAATGCTTTTGGACTAACTGTGGCTTGAAGATAGAATTTATTAACCCTAAAATTCTTAAAAATTTAGATTTTTTGCATTTACATTCTTTTCTTCTTCATATGAGATATTGCATCCTAGATATGTAAAATTATTCACCTGCTGCAAAATTTTATTGTCCAGTACAATTTTACTTCTGACAGGATCTACACCTTGAAATGCCATAATTTTTGTTTTCTCTGTAGATATCTTCAATCCACATTCTTCTGTAATTTTGTTAAGTTCATACAGACCTTTCTGTAGATTATCTTCTGAATTTGAAATTATTATTTGGTCATCTGCAAACAATTGGGTGTTTAATTTTGTATTTTCTGATATTCTTATTTCAAATTTATATGTCTTATTCCATCAACTTTTATAAGATTCATGATGTGTTCCGTTGAGCTTTATTCAAAATTAAAATATAAAATTATGGAATATTCACCTGAAAGGTCCGTCTCCTCAACTTAATTAATTATTTAACTGTAGCACTTTCGGGACTTGTCCCATCGTCGGAAGGATTCAAAACTGGTGTTTCACTGAAGATCTGGTAGAGGTGGTAACATGTATTGGGTTCGTTTTCGTTTATCAAATTGTCTGATAAACGAAAACGTACCAAATACTTGTAACCACCCAATACATGTAACCCCCTCTACCAGATCTTCAATGAAACACCAGTTTTGAATCCTGCCGATGATGGGACAAGTCCCGAAAGCGCTACAGTTAAATAATATAATTAATTAAGTTGAGGAGACGGACCTTCCAGGTGAATATTCCATAATTTTATATTTTAATTTCTTGTTCCAGCAACATATTACTTCATTGATATAAATCACAAAGAGTGTTGTATATATATATATAAGAACGTTTGGTTAGCATTATTGTTGGCTGTAGCAGTCAGTTAAGTAGGTCATTGCACTCACAAACAAATCGCACCTGAATTTCGCCCACAATAATAACATAACATTTGACAAACGCAGTAGTCACTTGTTTAACTTTCCCCATATAAAGAACATCGCATTACCAAAGTCAACATTGCTTTGCTAATTATTGTAAACCAAACCTAACAAACACTGTGACATCATCGCAATTATTGTTCCGTCATTCTCATGTTTCTCTAACTTTGTCTTTTCATCCTACAGAACTTTTTGCTGTCGGTACTCTCATAGTAGGCCCTACATTACCATGCGAGGTTGGGAAGTGGTTTTTATAGAAGCCTGGAAATGATTAAAAACCGAGCTTTTAATTTCCGAGATTCTGTAAAAACACTTCACAAACGTGTGTTGTACATTATTTTTTACACGATGTTGTTTTGAAAATAATAAATAATATTCCTTTTTTTATTCATTGTATCATTAATTTAATTTTAATTGTATTTAGTTTCATTCTATTATTAGACATTAATTTCATTATTATTCAATATGACAGATAATTAATTGTTCAATGACTATTATTGTAACTTTTTTGTATTCATATGTAACATATGTTTGTCCTGTTTAATATGACTATTATTGTATTTTTTGTATTCATGTGTAACATATGTTTGTCCTGTTTAATATGACTATTATTGTAATTTTTTTGTATTCTTGTGTAACATATGTTTGTCCTGTTTAATATGACTATTATTGTAATTTTTTTGTATTCATATGTAACATATGCTTGTTCTGGTGAGTGGAAGAGAAGGCCACATGGCCTTAACTCCACCAGGCTAAATAAATCTATTCTATTCTAAAATAGTAACATCTTCGTTGGAAATATTTGCGTTCATTATAAACAACTGACTGCCGTTAGCAGTCTGGCCAATGTATATACGGTAAATTCCCTAAAATAATTTAGTTGAGACTACAGCATACAGTATGAAAGATGGTAATCAAAATGACGAAATTAAAGAAGCGTGGGAAGTTGGGTGTGCTTCTTTAGTGCCAGAGAAATCTAAATCAAGATATGAAACTTTTTTTTTACTCGACGCAATTTAATCAGGAAGAATAACAGTTTTATATGTTATTATTATTATTATTATTATTATTATTATTATTTTTAGCGAAGTTGGGACAAGAGTCTCTGTAATGCATAATAGCACGCATTTCCAGAATTGAGCCTATGTTTAATTTCTTTGTGCATCTCATTCCTATCTGTGATTATTGTTCCTAGGTATTTGAATTCAGCCACTTCCTCATAACGTCCCTCATTTGTCATTCACTGTACATGTCAATCATATAATGTATTTCTATGTGTTAATATACAGAGTGTCCCAATCAAACCCCCCACATTTTATATAATCATAACTAACTAAATATTCGGAATTATAAAATGAGGTTGGTATTAAACGAAACAGAAACTCAAAGAATTTTCATTGCCACACACTAAAACACCTCTATATGCGCTCTAATTTCTTCAATCTTTTCTTCTGAAACACCTGTACGAGCACCTCCTGATTCTTTTTTTAACGCTTCCAGTCGCTAGAAACTTCTCAAGCCATGCCTTAATGGTCTTCCCATCAGGTGCATTTCCTCCATATTCTCTCCGGTAATTTCTTTGCACTGTAATTATTGACTTCGTCTCTGCATACCAGAAAACAGTTTGTGCTCGTTGCTGAGGAGTCACCATTTTGTTTTATGTCATTATTGTCCAACATGCGACACATGAATTAACTGCAACAATGAAAACAAAAATTCTTTGAGTTTCTCTTTCTTTTAATACCAACCTCATGTCATAATTCCGCATACTTTGAGAGTTATGATTAATTAAAATGTGGGAGGTTTGATTGGGACGCGGTGTATAATTAGTTTTGTTGATATTTACTTCCAGTCCCAATTCCTTAGTGTTACTCAATAGAGTGTGTGGGTGTTGGCCTTTAGTATCTCCTCGCTATCACCTAATAATATTACATCATCAGTTTCTTAATACCATTCAAATTGTACGCTTTCTTTACGTTAAAAGGATTTGTTGATGTATATTAGGAAAATAATTATAGCCATAGCCAACAATAGAATAGCAGAAGAACAGAATAACAGATGAAATCCTCCATCAAGCAAATAATGCAAACAAAATATCGCGATGTTTAAACACTACTGTTTGGAAAAATAAAAATTTAAGAATAGATACAAAAGTAAGAATTTACAAATCTGTCATAAGACCATTTCTAACATATGGTTGTGAATGCCAAGACAAAAACTCAAAAAAACAAAACAAATCAATGAAACAACCGAAATGAAAGCTTTAAGGAAAATCGCTGAGAGAGAAAATTGGCAGCTCTGTTATTAGAGAAGAATGTGAAATTGAACCTATAAACCTCTGGAAAAATGATAGAAGATTAAACTGGAACGATCACATAGATAGAATGGAGAACAAGTAGATTATTGAAAGAAGACCGTGACTGGACACCTCAGCAGAAAAGGCCGTTAGGAAGACCACAACTACGATGGATGGACGTCACCATACCCCGGACCTGTAGCGAATTAACACGCAACAAAGTGCCAGCTTTCTTGCGTAGAGGAAGAAGAAGAAGAATAAAGATTTTATGATATGCTCTAATACAAAACTGAACAATAAGGAGGATAGTGGATCTCTTTGCTGTAAAACTCTCATAAAATGTAATAAATAATACTTTCAGAAAACTAAAACACGCTTTATTAGAAAACCAAACTAAAAATGAAAAATAATTTTAATTTCCAACACGCTTGGGATAAAATTAAATAGGTCAACAAAAAAAAATCATCTCCAACACATATAGAATAAAACTAGAGTTATCTACGAAAAAAATGATTTACCATCAAAAGCGTGGGGTGCTCTTTATGGTTTTTACGCTTTCTTCTTAGAGACTTTACTTTTACCAATATCTGTTTATTATCAAATATATTAATTGATAAAATTATTTTTTGTAGATAACTCTAGTTTTATTCTAGATGTGTTGGAGATGATTTTTTTGTTGACTACTTTAATTTTATCCCAAGCGTGTTGGAAATTAAAATTATTTTCATTTTTTAGTTTGGTTTTCTAATAAAGCGTGTTGTTTTAGTTTTTTTAAACTATTATTTATTTTTTTATTTTTTATTTTAATTGATTATCATAAACCGGAATCCCATGAAAATTTAATTCCTTACGATATTTTTAGTGTCTAGGCACGAATGTAATTTTTTTAAATTATCTAAGATTATTATAATGTTTTTGAATATTTTAATATAGATAAATAGTTACAGTTAATCGTAACCTTCTCATATTTTTTGGATAAATTACAATGTGGTAAGTTTACAAAATTGTCATTAATATTTTACAGAATAAGATAAAAATGTAAATATCTTTAAATTCGATACTATTGTAGTATGAGCTAAAAGTAATGCTCTTTTAAAAAACCTCCGAGCCGGATTTGAACCACCGACCTATGGATTACTGAAATTATATACCACTACAGTCCACCGCTCTACCAACTGAGCTACCAGAGGATATAATATTAATTTTTAACAACGATGGACGAAAAAGTCTGCAACCTATTATACCGGTCTCTATTTTTTTTTTGATGTCCTGATGATCCTGTCCAGGATTATAGAAAAAAATATGAAATTATTGTATTGTCATTGATCCTTTACAAGTATACAAAGTTTCAAGTCCATCCAATGCTTTTAAGTGGGTGAAAATCTTGTTGAAAGATTCCGTTACATAGATAGATAGATACAGGGTAATATAAAGCGTGTAAAAAAGCTTTTGCTCAAAGTTCTGTCTTAGTTTGAAACATGGCATTTTATGACATTCTTTAATCTAATTTTGAAGTTTTGTGCTTTTACATACATTTGTATAGAACATATCATTAAATTGCCAAATCTACTTAGAAATTAAAACATATAATTAAAAAAAAGCTCTTATATAGTAATTACAAAGATAAGCTAGCAGGCTACGCGAATTTACCAGCCACTCTAAACTTCCCTAACTTCTTTTTGTGCTGCGAGCAATGAGTTTTCATGCGTAAATGTTTTCAGAATTATTTAGTATGTAAAGTTTTGTTAAGTTTATATTTCATATTCGTTAGTAAAAACTTTCTTTCTTCTAGAGGCGCATAAACTTTTATTATTATTTTTCTTTCTTTCTTGTTAATACTGAGGGAATACAACCTTTAAACAGTTGAAATGCTTTGAATGTACCCATCTGTGTATATTTACAGCAGGCCATGAAAGTAGTGCAAATTAAAATATGCGAAATGTGTTGTGCTGATTTAGAATGGTAGGAAATGCATGTTATTATGCATTACAGGGACACTTGACGTCCCAACTCCTTTCAAAAAACGTTAAACTGAAAATATATAAAACTATTATTCTACCAGTTATATTATATGGGTGTGAAACATGGACTCTTACTTTAAGGGAGGAAATGAGATTACGAGCTTTTGAGAATAAAGCTGAAAGGAAAATTTTTGGGCCAAACAGAGGTGAACAGACAGGTGAATGGAGAAGACTACATAACAATGAACTACATGGTCTTTATAGGAAGCCAGATATAATAAGAACAGTTAAGTCTCGTAGACTGCGATGGGCAGGACATGTTGCACGTATGGGGAATGAAAGACGTGGATGGAAGCTTCTTGTAGGAAAAATCAGAGGGAAAACGCCCAGTTGGTAGACCAAGAATGAGGTGGGAGAATAAAATTAACTATGATTTGACGGAAGTAAATTATACAGGGGATGACTGGAAAACATTGGCTCAGGATAGGGATATATGGAGAGATTATTTTCGCGAGGCCATGAACCTACGGGTTTGATAGTGCCAGTGAGTTAGTTAGTTTCACAGTTTAATAACTAGCCTGTCAAAACATGAATGAACCTGAGCAGTGTTGTCTTTTGATGCTTCAGCATGACATTATATATAATTTCCTTGAATACAACTTGAATAAAAATCGGTAAATATAGAGTAAAGGTTCCTATGACAGGTCAAAGAGAATGCTAAAATAAGATTTAAAGAAGTAGCTGTCACAAAAAAACTGTGCCTGATGGAAAAATTCTGACTACATATCTGAATTCAGTATGAAAAATTGCACTAGATTCACTAATCAGATTTCTTGTGAAGAAAACCTTGTCGTTCAGTGTTGTTATATACAAAAATTTGATTCAATATAGATTTAACGATTGAAATTATATTGGATAGAAAGTGAGATAAAAAAGCTATTAATGACATAGAATAAATTTAGATTTCGATTTATTTAGCCTGGTGGAGTTAAGGCCATGTGACCTTCTCTTCCACTCACCAGGACAAACATATATTACATCAGAATATAACAATCTCAATTAACTCCAATATTAAACACTAAATAAAAATTTGATCAAAAAGATAATATCTATTATATTACGATCTATAATGCAACCAGTTAATGTTAGTTAAAATTAAGACTAAAACTAATAATAAAATGTATACAAGCAACACATATTAAATTGTCCCTGTCTAATGTATATAAAAAACAAAGAAAAATAATGAGATATAGGAAACTAATTTTACGATTATACAATATTTAAAACAAAACAAAAGAAAATATTTGTTAATCTTAATATTATTTTAATAGATAATTAAATGTATTAATATTGCTAAAAGAATACTATCAGTGAGGTGTATAAGTTAGTTTGTTATTAAATAATTCTTTAGTTTGTTTTTGAAGGATGTTATAGTTTGACAGTCTCTGACATAGGGCGGAAGGGAATTCCATGTTTTGGTAAGTGAGACCGTAAAAGATAATGAATAATATACAGTGTGATGAGGAGGGATATAAAGGACAATGTGCTGATGGGATCGAGTGTCATGATTATGTGTGTCGGATAGTCTGATGAAGCGGCGTGATAAATAATTAGGCGATGATGTGTGAAGGATTTTATAGAGAAGGGATAGGGAATGGACAGTTCTACGATCTCTTAGACGAAGCCATGATAATTGTTCCAGGGACGGTGTAACATGGTCAAATTTGCGAATACCACAAATAAAACGTGCGCAAGAATTATGAACACGTTGAAGTCTTTGAGTGGAAATAATATTTAAGTCTGTAAAAAGAGTGTCACAATAATCAAAATGGGGCAATGCAAGTGTTTCTACTAACATTTTCCTAAGAGCGAATGGCAGACAATTTCTTACGCGATTTAATGAATGTATTATTGAGAAGACTGTTTTGCATGTATGGTTTATTTGTGTATTCCAATTTAAGTTATTGTCAGTAAATACTCCTAGAATTTAGTTGTCGAGAAAAATTATTATTTAACAATATGTATTTGTATAAGCGTGACTTAAAACTACCGAGTGTGCGGCAACCCCTGATATATTGAGGAAGGAAATTCCAGGTCCGGGCAGAAGCTACTGTGAAGGAAGTAGAATAAGAGGAAGTGCTATGAAGAGGAATTGTTAGCAGACTGTTTTTTATATGTTGACGAAAGTTTAATCTGGTTCTCCATCAATACTGCAGTTCACGTTTATGTTTTTCTTCAGTAGAGTAGCGAAGTAACTGAAATTAAAGATATAATTACTGACTTTGACGCCATCCTTTCAGATTCATCCCAGAACTTTGTCAAGAATCTGCAGAAACGCTGTGAACTCGCCGTTTTCTAATCTAACTTAGATATACTTGTTTTTCAAGTTCGTTCAACAACTTCCATTAACTTATTTAAAACCCTTGGATCATGATAAAAGGAAGAAATAGTATATTGCGATACGAATGTAGTGTAATTATATATAACTGGTACAATAACAGTTTTATGTATTTATCATAAGTAATGCCACGAGTGAATTCCAAATTAACGATAAATTCACGACTCACGAAGTGAGGAGTGAATTTATCTAGAGAATTTGGAAATCAAGAGTGGCATTTGTTAGGACTATTTAACGAATAAAATTAAGCTGTTTACTCACAAATCATTGTTTAACTATAGTTATTTTAAAATATTTATATATTTAATGTAAACGGCGATGTTTGAAAACAAATCAGAAATGTGAGGTTATGTTCATTCACTGCACCTTGATCATATTATTTATTGCCAAATAAGATCGCAATATTGTAAGAGTGCACCCAAGTGGAGAAATAATGAAACACATCAAACTATATATCATAATCAACATTATGAGTTATTCATTTATTTTTTTAGTAAAAAACTGAGTAAAATCAATGAGTCTTTTCATTATTTGCTATATTCAATGTATTTGTTGGAGAAAAATAATGCTTTGACCTGTTCAGAACATTAAAAAGGAAGAGCTTTCTTTAACATAAAAGCAGGAGCTGATAAAGAGAAATCGATAAAGAGAGAGGTGAAACACGACTGTGATTGGTTGTAAATCAAAAATCATTGTAACGTGATTGGTCATTGACTAGCATTTGTGGCATGAGTTAAATAGTCATTATAATGATTTTGAGAGAAGTTTGGACAAGAGTCCCTGTAAAGCATAATGCGTGCATTTCTAGAATTAATGCCTATGTTTAATTTCTTATGGATGTAAGAATCAAAATGTGATGCTAACTGCTATTTTCTCCACAGAGTATATTACTTAGTCTATGATTGTTCTATCGCTGTTTTGGTTTATCGCTGATTGGATCAGCGTTAGGTAGTGATAAGTAAGTGTACACCCATTTTTAATAAACGTTTGGTAATTTTAATATTATTAATATACTATTTAATTTTGTACTAGAGCATGTCATTAAATCTTTAGAGAATGAGGAAGGCTTACAACTCAATGGTATTAATAAGCTGTTAGTTTATGCTGATGGTGTAGTACTATTGTGCGATAGCGAGGAGATACTAAAGGACAACACGCACACACTATTGAGTAACACTAAGAAATTAGGACTGGAAGTGAATATCAATAAAACTAAATATATGGTCACAGGTAGAAATACATTATATAATGTAAATGGACAGCTAATGACAAATGAGGGAAATTTTGAGGAAGTGGCTGAATTCAAATACCTAGGAACAATAATCACAAATAGGAATGAGATGCACAAAGAAATTAAACATAGGCTCAATTCCGGAAATGCGTGCTATTATGCATTGCAGAGACTCTTGATGTCCCAACTCCTTTCAAAAGACACTGAAAATACATAAAACTATTATTCTACCAGTTATATTATATGGATGCGAAACATGGACTCTTACTTTAAGGGAGGAAAGGAGATTACAAGTATTTGAAAATAAAGTACTTAGGAAAATTTTTGGACCAAAGAGAGATGAACAAACAGGTGAATGGAGAAGACTACATAACAATGAACTACATGGTCTTTATAGGAAGCCAGATATAATAAGAACAGTTAAGTCTCGTGGACTCCGATGGGCAGGACATGTTGCACGTATGGGCAATGAAAGACTTGCATTGAAGCTTCTTGTAGGAAAGCCAGAGGGAAAACGCCCAGTTGGTAGACCAAGTATGAGGTGGGAGAATAACATTAACTATGATTTGAGGGAAGTAGATTATACAGGGAATGATTGGAAAGCATTAGCTCAGGATAGGGATGTATGGAACGCTTATGTCCGCGCGGCCATGAACCTATGGATTCGATAGTGCCAGTGAGTAAGTATGATTTTATATCGCTGTTTTGGTTATCGCTGGTTGGAACAGCGTTAGGGAGTGATAAACAAGTGTACACCCATTTTTAATAAACGTTTGGTAATTGTAATATTATTAAAATCTGTACAAGACTTGTTATTATTATTATTATTATTATTATTATTATTATTATTATTATTATTATTATTATTATTATTATTATCATCATTCAAAAATAAAATTAGAAAAGAAACCAAGATAAAAGTATATAGGGCCTAATGTTATGGCGGTTCCCACAATATTGTATGGATGTGAAACTTGGGCTCCACTGAAAAAAACAGAAGGATAGAATACAGACGGCGGAGATGAGGTTCCTAAGACAAGTTAAAGGATGTACAAGACTTGATAGAATAAGAAATGAGGATATAAGAGAAGAATTGAAAGTACAGCCTTTATTGGATAAGGTCACGAATTACAGACAGAAATGGATTGATCACATGGATGGAATGAGTAAGGAGAGATATCCATTGTTAGCAAGAAATTATCAAGCAAGAGGAAGACGTGATGTTGGAAGACATAGAAAACGTTGGGCTGATGCATTATGAAGTCGGAACGGGCAATTGCCTAATCCCTGGAGTGATGATGATGATGATGAATATATTTTTCTAACATAGATTTGGGGATTTATTGCAAATATTTGGTAATTTAAATTGCATATCGACGCATAGTAATCGAGGATGATAATCGATATGTGGTTCGATTGTTGGTTATCGCTGGCTCTATAATCTCTGGCGCATGCACACTGTTGTTCTATAGGACTTTGGAAATATTTCACGCTAGTTTAAGCGCAGTTTTTCCATTTATTCTTCTACACTACCATCTCCCCTTAAAATGAAGGTCGCTGATCCGCAGACTGAGAAACTCGTGCCGCAGTTAGCCCGCGGGTCCGCCACTGGATCACAATCAGTATGTGGTCTATTAATACCAGTCGTACCAATTAAACACTAGAAAATATTAAGATATCATCGCTAGACACAAGATGCTCGCGGATGCACTGCGCGTGGCCACACGATATGGTTTCAAAACATACAATTCCACAATTGAACAGCTTCCCAGAACAAGATTTAACTCTCATTTGTTTTCCAAAATCCATTATACATATTCCGAGCTAAGTTCCACTTTATACTGTAAACAAACTTATCCGTCTATTGGGGGAACCGTGGTGCTACTTTTACCCGCCACATGACTGAATTGTTTGAAAATATTCAGAATAATTTATTTCTCTCCACTTTAAAATGCTTTGCTTTCCTGTGTTTTAAGAAATTATGGAAAAACTGCACTTAAACTGACGTGAAATATTTTCGAAGTCCTATAGAACAATTGTGCACATGCTCCAGAGTTTATAGAGCCAACGATAACCCGCCATCGATTATCATCCTCGATTACTATTGATATCGTACTAAAGTTAAAAAAATCTTATGCTAGATGGCAGCATCTCGCTATGAAATTTGAATGACCAATCTTTGCAATAAATCCCCAAATCTATGTTCAAAGATATATTAATATTAAAATTACCAAACGTTTATTAAAATGGGTGTACACTTACTTATCACTCCCTAATGCTGATCCAACCAGCGATAACCCAAAACAGCGATAGAAAAATCAGAGACTAAGTAATATACTCTGTGGAGAAAATATCAGTTAGCATCACAATATTGTCTAACAGTGTCATAATATTGTGATTTGCATATTTAAATAAATACTTCAAAATTGTCTAATAATGTTATAAAAATTGTTTGAAAAAGTTTAAAATATTAAATAATGTTAGTAAATACAGAAGAAGAGCTATAGTTTACAACAATATAACTGAAAAATCAAGCGCTAGTAGAAGTGCAGTTGAGACGAAATTTTAAAGCAGCGACCATTTTGAAACAACTTAAGTTCAACGTAATATACATTGCGCGTGCGTAACAATAAAACAATACTTTTCTAATGTATTAAAATTATAGTTATATATTTTAAGAATTTCACATATAACTTATACGAACATCTGCTCGATTATATATAGGGCGGAATGAGGAAAAGCGACTGGAAGCATTTGAGATGTGGATATGGAGAAGGATGGAACGTATAAAATGGACAGACAAAGTAAAGATGTGCTAGACAGAGTGGGTGAAGGAAGAACAAACTCATAAAGAAGAGAAAAAGAAATTGGATTGGCCACTGGCTAAGAAGAAAACTGCCTGCTGAAGGATGTCCTAGAAGGAATGGTCAATGGAAAGTAGGTTAGAAGCAAAAAAAAAAAAAAAAGACATCAGATGATAGACAATATTAAAATAAATGGTTTGTATGCAGATACAAAAAGGAAGGCTGGGTAAAAGAAAGAGTGTAGAGTGCTGAGTTTGTTATATGTGAATTTAAATAAAAAATGAGCGGAGAATATTATTTTCACGGTTCACCACGACAAATTTTCAAAAGCAGTTCAATATATAAATATTAATATATTTCCACAAAATTCAAGGAATGTTTATATATGTAGTTACACGAAATCATCATGAAAGTGTATTTTACGTTTTGTTGAACCTGTATTTTATGTTTTGATAGCGTGTTTTGTTAGAATACAAAGTATATGTTTTGTTGTCAAGTAACTCTTTGTTATAATATTAGGTAATAGTATATTACGATGCAAGGTTGGTAAGTGGTTTTTACAGAATCGAGGAAAAATGTTTAAAAACCAAGCGATAGTGAGGTTTTTAATTTCCGAGATTCTGTAAAACACTTCACAAACGTGCGTTGTACATTATTTTTTTGCGCGATGGTGTTTTAAAAATAATAAATAATAGTATAATAATAACATATTTGTTGTAAATATTTGCGTTCATTATAAACAATTGACGGAAAAACTGCACTTAAACTAGCGTGAAATATTTTCAAAGTCCTATAGAACAATAGTGCGCATGCGCCAGAGTTTGTAGAGCCAGCGATAACCCACAATCGAACCACATATCGATTATCATCCTCGATTACTATCCGTCGTTATGAAATTTAAATGACCAATATTTGCAATAAATCCCCAAATCTATGTTAAAAAATACATTAATAATATTAAAATGACTAAACATTTATTAAAAATGGGTGTACACTTACTTATCACTCCCTAACGCTGATCCAACCAGCGATAACACAAAACAGCGATAGAAAAAATTATAGACTAAGTAATATACTCTATGGAGAAAATAGCAGTTAGCATCACAATATTGTCTAACAGTGTCATAATATTGTGATTTGCATATTTAAATAAATACTTCAAAATAGTCTAAAAATGTTATAAAAATTGTTTGAAAAATTTAAAAATATTAAATAATGTTAGTAAATACAGAAGAAGAGCTATAGTTTACAACAATATAACTGAAAAATCAAGCGCTAGTAGAAGTGCAGTTGAGCCCAACTGACTAACGTTAACAGTGTGGCCAATGTTTATTAGTTGAAACACCTGGAGACCTTGAGATGAATTATTGATAACATGGCCGCAAGTACGTATTTATTGTTTTATATTCTTTCAAATAAAGTTCGGTTCATTTAAAATGCAGTTATGTAGTCCGTATAATGTATATTAACACTACCTTTTGGATATTTTCTGTATATACGTTGTAAGTAGTATACATAGAGAGCAGTGGTTTTGCTTCCCGCACGTGGGTGTAAATGTAATATTACAGTATAATTATTTAGGTTGGCAACCCCGAAATGTAGGAAGTTGAACTTTCAATAATGGTCGCCATTGCTGGTAAGTACAACAAAACGCACTATCGCATAAAAAAGTTATATACACGACTGGAGCGCCATCTATTGTAAAATGATTTTACTGACTCAACAATCTTCGTGGACATGCGCACAACTCATCAAAGTTTCATGGCTATCGGTTGGATGGTATAGTAACGCATACGGGACAAACAAACATTAATTTATATCCTATGTTTATATAGATTTAAGATGTTTCATTTCTGACGAATAGATCGTTTGTTTTGTGACCAAAAAAAATATTTGGTAACTTAAAATAGCTTTGATATGTATGCATGCAGGATTCGCACTTTACGGGAACTGATGATTTATAAACTTTTTACTACTTATTTATGTATATTTGCGTCTTTTCTTTTTTCAATCCCCAAATACGAATGCACAATTAGAATTAATCCACACTTGAAATTACAACATACAGCAGAGAGTTGACTTACCGTCTTGTCTTATCTGGAAATGTTTGTATGCCAGGCCGTGTCCATTGTTACTCATCATGACCAACTGTATGTCCCTTTATGCAATGTTTTTAACCAAGTTTAGAAGACATTTTGTTCCAAATTAAATGCACTAAATAATAATTCACAATAATAACTACACTGCGCAGACACAAAACACAAATTATGACTAATATATTATAATAACAAGCTCAATAAGATGTGGAACAGACATGGGTTTCCACACAACTAGCATGTTTTGTATTATTACGCATGCGCGAGATGGCGACTCGGAACCGAACGGTTGAGCATCGTAGTGCACCAAACAGAGCTATAACCTCTCTCCTGTGCACAAGCTGACATTAAAACGTTTTTAAGCATACTTTTGTTTAGTTCTTATCTTGTAGCCAATTCACTTTTATTGTTTCTTCAAAAACAGAACAAATGTCATCCGACAAACATAGAAAGCAAGTTTCTGAGGGGGATTGTATGCGACATGCCTATCTGCATCATCATCATCTTCGAAGTATGGGCCAGTTCCGCTCGCCGCTGCACAATATCCAACGCCGTTTCGGTCTTCCTACATTTCTTCGGCCTTGAGGTTTATTATAAAGTCTCTGTTTTGATCAACGATTATTTGGCATTCTTTGTACATGTTCAAACCAATTACATTTTATATTTATTTTTCGTTTATATTATACAGGGTGTAACAGGACCTCACTGGCAAAATGATAGGGGTGACTATTTAACTCATGCCCCAAATGGGAGTCAATGACCAATCACGTTTCAATGATTTCTGTATTACAACCAATCAGAGACGTGTTTCACGAAATAATTATCAACGTTAGGATTATCATATATTAAGCAAAGCTCCTCCTTTTTAATATTCTGAACAGGTCTGACCGTTATTTTGCAGTGACTGAGCCTATAACAAATACGGCTACCAGATTGTATATAATAGTGCTTACATGTCAACATTTGTAGCAATTGATTATACCACCAAAAAAAGAAACCACTGTTTGCACTTTCTTAAATGTATACGACATCAAAAATGAATTAATATACAGATTGATGTGTTTCATTTTTTCTCCACTAGAGAGCATTCTTACAATATTGCGTTCCTTTGGCAATAAATAGTATGATCTGGTTGCAGTGATAAACAAAAGAAGCAGATAGAAGCGTAGGCTACCTATCGTTTCTCATTAGTTTTCAAACATCACCGTTTACTTTAAATATAAAAATATTTTTAAATAACTGTAGTTAAATAATGATTTGTGAGTAAACAGCTTTATTTTATTCGTTAAATAGTCCTAACAAATGCCACTCTTGATTTCCAAATTCTCTAGATAAATTCACTCCTCACTTCGTGAGTCGTGAATTTATCGATAATTTGGAAATCACTCGTGGCATTACTTATGATAAGCCATGCAGAGAGGATCAGTTTTTGTGAAGGAACATATAGTCACAAACACGTCGTTTATGAGTTATGCGCAGATGAAGGTGTTCACCCGTAAGGGTCAGAATTGATTACAAACAATTGTACACGTATCATTTTATTGACTATTTAACTCATGCCCGAAATGGGAGTCAATGACCAATCACATTTCAATGATTCTTTATTTACAACCAATCACAGTCGTGTTTCGCCTAGAATTCACCAACTAAAGTTTATCATAAGTAATGCCACGAGTGATTTCCAAATTATCGATAAATTCACGACTCACGAAGTGAGGAGTGAATTTATCATAAGTAATGCCACGAGTGATTTCCAAATTATCGATAAATTCACGACTCACGAAGTGAGGAGTGAATTTATCTAGAGAATTTGGAAATCAAGAGTGGCATTTGTTAGGACTATTTAACGAATAAAATTAAGCTGTTTACTCACAAATCATTATTTAACTATAGTTATTTTAAAATATTTATATATTTAATGTAAACGGCGATGTTTGAAAACCAAATGAGAAACGATAGGTACGCTTCTACTGCTTCTTTTGTTTATCACTGCAACCAGATCATACTATTTATTGCCAAAGGAACGCAATATTGTAAGAATGCTCTCTAGTGGAGAAAAAATGAAACACATCAATCTGTATATTAATTCATTTTTGATGTCGTATGATGTAAATATGACAATTATATTTTTCTCGATTATTACCTGGGAAAAAATACATTTAAGAAAGTGCAAACAGTGGTTTCTTTTTTGGTGGTATAATCAATTGCTACAAATGTTGACATGTAAGCACTATTATATACAATCTGGTAGCCGTATTTGTTATAGGCTCAGTCACTGCAAAATAACGGTCAGACCTGTTCAGAATATTAAAAAGGAGGAGCTTTGTTTAATATATGATAATCCTAACACTGATAAATATTTCGTGAAACACGACTCTGATTGGTTTGTAAAACAGAAATCATTGAAACGTGATTGGTCATTGACCTCCCATTTGGGGCATGAGTTAAATAGTCTAGAGAACTTGGAAATCAAGAGTGGCATTTGTTAGGACTATTTAACGAATAAAATTAAGCTGTTTACTCACAAATCATTATTTAACTGTAGTTATTTTAAAATATTTATATATTTAATGTAAACGGCGATGTTTGAAAACAAATGAGAAACGATAGGTACGCTTCTACTGCTTCTTTTGTTTATCACTGCAACCAGATCATACTATTTATTGCCAAAGGAACGCAATATTGTAAGGAGGAGCTTTCTTTAATATGGTAATTATAACACTGATAAATATTTGGTGAAACACGACTCTGATTGGTTGTAAAACAGGAATCATTGAAACGTGATTGGTCATTGACTCCCATTTGGGGCATGAGTTAAATAGTCTAGAGAATTTGTTAGGACTATTTAACGAATAAAATTAAGCTGTTTACTCGCAAATTATTGTTTAACTATAGTTATTTTAAAATATTGATATATTTAATGTAAACGGCGATGTTTGAAAACAAATCATAAATGTGAGGTTATGTTCATTCACTGCTGCTTGATCATATTATTTATTGCCAAATAAGATCGCAACATTGTAAGACTGCACCCAAGTGGAGAAATAATGAAACACATCAAACTATATATCATAATCAACATTACGGATTATGCATTTATTTTTTTAGTAAACAACTCAGTATAATCAAGGAATATTTTCATTATTTGCTATATCCAATATATTTGTTGGAGAAAAATAATGCTTTGGCCTGTTCAGAACATTAAAAAGGAGGAGCTTTCTTTATCACAAAAGCAGGAGCTGATAAAGAGAAATCGATAAAGAGCCAGGTGAAACACGACTGTCATTGGTTGTAAAACAACATTCATTGAAACGTGATTGAATGGTCATTGACTAGCATTTGTGGCATGCGTTAAATAGTCATAAGTAATGCCACGAGTGATTTCCAAATTATCGATAAATTCACGACTCACGAAGTGAGGAGTGAATTTATCTAGAGAATTCGGAAATCAAGAGTGGCATTTGTTAGGACTATTTAACGAATACAATTAAGCTGTTTACTCACAAATCATTATTTAACTATAGTTATTTTAAAATATTTATATATTTAATGTAAACGGCGATGTTTGAAAACAAATGAGAAACGATAGGTACTTTCTATATAAAGCTTCTACTGCTTCATTTGTTTCTTTAGAGAATGAGGAAGGCTTACAACTGAATGGTATTAATAAGCTGTTAGTTTATGCTGATGATGTAGTACTATTGGCCGATAGCGAGGAGATACTAAAGGCCAACACGCACACACTATTGAGTAACACTAAGAAATTAGGACTGGAAGTAAATATCAGTAAAACTAAATATATGGTCACACGTAGAAATACATTATATAATGGAAATGGACAGCTAATGACAAATGAGGGAAATTTTGAGGAATTGGCTGAATTCAAATACCTAGGAACAATAATCACAAATAGGAATGAGATGCACAAAGAAATTA
This sequence comes from Diploptera punctata, assembly GCA_030220185.1. Lineage (NCBI taxonomy): Eukaryota > Metazoa > Arthropoda > Insecta > Blattodea > Blaberidae > Diploptera > Diploptera punctata. The sequence continues at coordinate 943,402 of JASPKZ010010684.1, read as the reverse complement.
AACATAGGCTCAATTCTGGAAATGCGTGTTATTGTGTCACTGCAGAGACTCTTGATGTCCCAACTCCTTTCAAAAAACGTTTAAACTGAAAATATATAAAACTATTATTCTACCAGTTATATTATATGGGTGCGAAACATGGACTCTTACTTTAAGGGAGGAAAGGAGATTACGAGTATTTGAGAATAAAGTTCTTAGGAAAATTTTTGGACCAAAGAGAGATGAACAGACAGGTGAATGGAGAAGACTTCATAACAATGAACTACATGGTCTTTATAGGAAGCCAGATATAATAAGAACAGTTAAGTCCCGTAGACTGCGATGGGCAGGACATGTTGCGCGTATGGGGAATGAAAGACGTGCATGGAAACTTCTTGTAGGAAAGCCAGAAGGAAAACGCCCAGTTGGTAGACCAAGAATTAGGTGGGAGAACAACATTAACTATGATTTGAGGGAAGTAGATTATACAGGGAATGATTGGAAAACATTAGCACAGGATAGGGATGTATGGAGGGCTTATGTCCGTGCGGCCATGAACCTACGGGTTCGATAGTGCCAGTGAGTAAGTAAGTAAGTAATGTTAGTACATTCTCTATGTTGGCTGCACTGGAATACGTTTGTTGGTTGTATAGAGTATTCGTTAAAATCAATATGGCGTATTCACGGTACGTAAGTAATTTAATATCGTAATATTCAATATATATCCACCGCTGCGGTCTCGGGGTAGCGTGCTGCCTTATCACGCAGCGGGCCCGGGTTCGATCTCCAGTCGGGACAGTTTTTCTGGGTGAGATTTTTATCGGGGTTTTTCTTCACCTGTAAGACAAATGTCAGAAAAACTTTAAGGCCCAAACGGTCCCCGAAATCATATAGCCAACGCAATCATCATCATTCATATTCATCTTAGATTAAGTTTAGGATTAAGGACTGTCCTGGCGCACCACTATCATCATTATCCATCATCGGGGCAACGTAACCTCACTTTCCAGGCGCCCCAACCTCAGAAGTCGGTTACAAGTATGTCATGCCAGGAGAGAACACCAGGAATGTCGAAAAAGACAACCTGGGGCATTTATAACAAAAAGAATATTAAATAAATTCAAATAATCGTTATAAAACAAGTGAAAATCATTGTAAATGGTAGTAAATAACTTGAAAAATGAAACCCTAAGATTAAAATTTGACAGGAGTCCATTAGGGTACTTCAAAATTCTTGTCATAAATTGGAAAGTTTAGCCGTTACTTGTATTGTTAGAAACATAAGTCAGTTTTTGCGCACAATTGCGAAATTCAGTCATTGACAATCGTGGAGAGATTTGAGATATTCAACTGTTATGAATATTCTACGTAACGTGACGTAATAATGAAAATGGAACATTTTACAAAACAGAGAAGCTAGTTTTTTGCTTGTGAAGCGAGTGACTGAATTTCAACGGATGAATACTCTTTACACATCACAGTGACGCCAACTGTAAAATGAATCCAAATTGAAATAAAGCACACAGTTCGTGTTTTTTCACGCGGGGGGAAAGTGACACAAAACAAATACAAATATTTGTATATCATTAGCTTCCACAATACTCAAATAAAACAGACTAACTTTCTCACCCATATAAACCTGTCAAATGTTTATAAATCTCTTACGAATAGTTGTGACTTTACCCGGAGATTCTATGAATCCGTACCATCTACATAAATTGAATAAAAAAAAGGAAGAAAAAACATTATTGATTAATACTAGCTAATACCCGGCGTGCGTTGCTACTCCTAAATAAATGTTAATGTGTTTTTACCACCAGCCATGTGCTGTTATGCTTGCCCGGGAATCTTCTTATCGCGATATTCTTTAAAGACAAAAATGGTTATTGTGAGTTATCCGTAGAAGATAAAATATCCTGTAGTGGACTTTTTTGTAGAGTTTTTTTTTTTAGATATTTAATTCTATGTACATTAATTTGGTTTATTTGTTATGGTTTAGGCAGCGTAAGCCATTTAAGCGTCAAAATAGGAACTTTTTTCTCGTTTTTCACTACAAAGGGTGATTTTTAGGGGTGAAGGGGTTGAGTATTACAACTCCCTTATAGCCTATGTTCATTCCCGGAATCTCCTGAACATTTTTCAAAAAGCCCCATCTCAATCGGATGAACAGTATGGCAGAGCACGCTTGTCCGGGAATTGACATCCCGATCTTCTTGTCATCAATGAAAATACAAAAATGGTTATTGTGAGTTATCCGTAAGAGATAAACATATGCTGTCACGGACTTTTTTGTAGAGTTTTTTGAGATATTCAATTCTGTGTACATTAATTCGGTGTATTTGTTATGGTTTAGGCAGCGTAAGCCATTTAAGTTTACAAAAAGCGACATTATTTCACGTGTTTTCACTACAGAAGGTGATTTAAGGGCGAAGGGCTTGAGCATTAAAACTCTCTTATAACCTTCCCGGGAAAATCCTGAACCTTTTGCAAAAAAAAACCATCACAATCGGATCAACGGTATGGCCGCGCATAAAGTACGGACAAACAAACAAACAAACATTCATTTATATATATTAGATTCATTGCTGAGATAGTGCAGCGAACTAATCACATAAACACGCTGACAAACAAGTGAACACTAAATTAATGTACTAGAAGGTGAATGGAGACAACTGCACAACGTGGTCTTTATAGGAAACCAGATATAATAAGAACAGTTAAGCCTCGTAGACATGTGGCACGAATGAGGAATGAAAGACGTGCATGGAAGGTTCTTGTAGGAAAACCAGAGGGAAAACGCCCAGTTGGTAGACCAAGAATGAGGTGGGAGAATAACATTAACTATGATTTGAGATAAGTAGATTGTAGAGAGAATGATTGGAAAATATTAGCACAGGATAGGGATATATCCAGAGTTTATGTCCGCGCGGCCTTGAACCTACGGGTTCGATAGATTCAGTTATTTAGTTATCATCATCATCATCATCCATGCAAGTATTAGGCCGTGTGGCCTGTTACGGTCTCAAAGAGGAATTTTCCATCCAGCGCTTTTTTGGACGTCCCAGCGATCTTTTGCCTTGGGGACAGTAGCGAAGTATGGTTTTTGGAATTCTATGAGACGGCATTCGTTGAAGATGGACTTTCCAGTTGTTCTGGTAGCCTTGTATATGGTGAAGAATGGGTTCTAAACCCAACTCTTCCATAATTTCCTCATTTCTTTTATGGTCCCACTTTGTATAGCCTGCTGTACGGCGCATAAATCGCATCTCATTTGCTGTTATTCGGCTTTCATCTCTTCATCGCATTGTCCATGCTTCACTACCATATCTTAATACTGATCTTGCGAGAACCTTATAAAGCCGTAATCTTGTGTTCTTCTGTACTAAAGATGGTTTCATTATACTGTTAATTATCCCCGTTGTTTTTTTTGTAAAATTTGTGATTTTCTTTGATATATCAGCTTCATCTTGAAATGTTAAATTCATCATCATCATCCGGTATCATGGCAGCTGCCGCCGTCTTCCGGAAACCAAACGCCATTCCTCTCTGTCCATCCATTGATCTTCCTCCATTCCTCTGATATTCATAGCTGCTTGTACCCCTTTTATTCAAGTTTTCTTCGGTCTTCCTCTCTTCCTGCTTTCCATTGGGATCCATTCCATAACAATTTTAGGCAATTTTGTTCTGGCATTCTTTTGACATGGCCATACCACTGTAATCTTTTCTTTTCTATAATGTCTATGATGTCCGGCTCTTCTTGTACACCCATAATTTCCGTTATGAAATGTTAAATTATAACCCAAATAATTAAATTCGTTTACTCGTTCTAGAATTTTATTTAATTATAAAATTGTTATTTCATTTTGAAATGATCAAAAAGTGAAGTGTTTTCCTTTTGCATCTCAGCAGTTCAATTTAAAGATGAGATGATATTGAGAATCCACTGTGCATAGCGTTAAGAATGGGACAAGGTGCACTGGATGACAGGAGCACCCACCCTCTCATGCACAACACACGCTCTGAGCCGCAGGGCCTATCTCCAAGTTTACCTTTGAATAATGGTCTGCATTTACTGAAGCCATTGTACAGTACCAGCGATTGATACACAACACAAGCCGTTCCTTTGTTTCTGCGGCAGACTGCAACAAGGAAACTTTCTTCTTGTCACGTAGCAAGTGCTGTACTAATTATTTCAACTAATCTCCACGTTAAACACACACTCATTCAACCTTCTAAAATGTTCGCCACGCAGGAATTGCGTAAACTAACTGAATACCTCTGCAAGCCAAAATTATGGATCCATATTGCTGCTTGCCTCAATGTAATATTGTGGCACTATCGAAACCTTAGTTTCATGGCCGAGCGGACATAAGCTCTCCATACATCCCTATCCTGAGCTAATGCTTTCCAATCATTCCCTGTAAAATCTACTTCCCTCAAATAATAGTTAATGTTATTCTCCCACCTAATTCTTGGTCTACCAACTGGGCGTTTTCCCTCTGGTTTTCCTACAAGAAGCTTCCATGCACGTCTTTCATTCCCCATACGTGCAACATGTCCTGCCCATCGCAGTCTACGAGACTTAACTGTTCTTATTATATCTGGATTCAAATAAATACCATGTACTTCATTGTTATGAAGTCTTCTCCATTCACCTGTTTGTTCACTTCTCTTTGGTCCAAAAGTTTTCCTAGGAACTTTATTCTCAAATACTAGTAATCTCCTTCCCCCCCTTAATGTAAGAGTCCATGTTTCGCAACCATATAATATAACTGGTAGAATAATAGTTTTATATATTTTCAGCTTAACGTTTTTTGAAAGGAGTTGGGACATCAAAAGTCTCTGCAATGCATAATAGCACACATTTCCAGAATTGAGCCTATGTTTAATTTCTTTGTGCATCTCATTCCTGTTTGTGATTATTGTTCCTAGGTATTTGAATTCAGCCACTTCCTCAAAATTTCCCTCATTTGTCATTAGCTGTCCATTTCCATTATATAATGTATTTATACGTGTGACCATATATTTAGTTTTACTGTTATTATTTTACTATTATTTATTATTTTGAAAACACCATCGCGCAAAAAATAATGTACAACGCACGTTTGTGAAGTGTTTTTACAGAATATCGGAAATTAAAAACCTGGCTATTGCTCGGTTTTTAAACATTTCCTCGCTTCTGTAAAAACCACTTCCGAACCTCGCACCGTAATATAGTATTTTAGAAGACGTGTTAATTATTAACCTTTTCACTGCTGAGATATTTCCAGCCTTTAAAACCCTCCTTGCTCAATGCAATGAGAAATATCGAAAAAGTTTATTTAGGTTCCTAAGAGATAGCAGTAGCTATATGCCTGCTTAGTTTGAAAGCAATGCAATACGTATTATATAACTAGCAGGCGTTTGGAGTTGAGAATGGATACACACACCCATAGCACAGCAAGAATTTTCTTTGCCAACGGATATACCCGTCCGTAGCAGTGTAAAGGTTAAGATTGGTTGGAGAAAACCCTCTGTGATGAGGAAAATTCCCAAAATGAATGAATGAATTCCCAGATGCATTTATTGTAGATTTTTTTAGATTCCAACTACGTAGATTCTGTGTTGAACACATGTTAAGGTTTTTGTAAAATAAAAATGCTCGTGTTCATTGTTTGGATTTATCATCCGGTAGAGAATTGTATAGACGTGGTAAAAAGTTTAGTTTTCCTGTCATTTTGTGAACGTGACGAAGGAACAATGGCGCATAAATTGAGTCAATTGATTGGATTCTCCCCTTTAAACCGGACTGCAGGCAGCCACAATATAAATCTATCGCCACTTGCTCGATATGCAGGATTCTCAGCCAATATTAATTAACCAAAACTTGCTCATATAACTTAGAATATGGCACAGGCATGAATGGGCTGATGCTGATATTTATTATATATTGTTAGCTTTAATCATATCACAACAAACCAACATAAACAAAACTAACTTGCAGTATCGAACCCGGGTGTTCTAGGCTCCTCGCATATAAGCTGTAACCTGCGATAATATTTTCCTAATCGATTGTGTGAAATGTCTGCTGACGATGTGGTTATTATTCAAGAAAAATGATAATAATTTGCATTACTCTTTATATCAATTAAATCAGTTATGCCAAGAATATTATTTCAAAATATCAAAAGAAAACAAAAATAATGGAATTTTGGGGAAACGATCATATAAGATCAAAAATCGTAATAGACAACAAACCTCTGGAACAAGTAACAAATTTTAATTATTTGGGTTGTAATTTTACTATAAACACAACAACTGAAAGAGACATACATATGAAACTGTCGAAATTTCAAATGATATGCGGAACTATACATAAAACATTAAAGAATAAAACAAGAAGAGATACTAGATTGAAGTTTTATAAAACATTGGCAGTTCCTGCATTACTTTATGGGAGTGAAACTTGGGTAATGACCAAAAAATTACAAAGTGCAGAAATGAACTTCCTTAGAAGAACAAAAGGCTGTACAAGATTGGATCGGATAAGGAATGAAGATATAAGAACAAAGTTAAATATATATCCATTGGATGAGAAAATCAGAGAATATAGAGAGAAATGGTTTACACATGTGGAAAGAATGAATGTAACAAGATTACCAAGAGCAGCATTCAAGTACAAGCCAAGAGGTTCAAGGAATGTAGGAAGGCTAGTGAAAAGATGGACAGAACAACTGTGAGGCGGAACAGGCAATTTATGCCTAGCCCCTGAAGTGAAGAAGAAGAGAAGAAGATTGTCTGAAAACAAAACACTGTACCTACTATAGCATAAACACACACATATATAACACTGAGCAACAAAAAAGAAACTTTTTTTTGTCTCAGAAAGAAAAATATGTGATTCTGATAGTATTTTTTCTCCTGAATTCAAATATGATATCGGTTTTCCTCCATCACGCAAGGTTTCCGAGAGACAGGCATTTATAATTTCAAACACTTTAATATTCGTAACTACACAATATTCGAACATTCGGACTCGCCTAGAAAGTAAGAAATTACGATTTTCTGCTATATTTCGCCTCTTATTGGCCCAACAATAATCAGCCAGCATATTAGGATTCCATTTGCCTTGATATCTCTTTTCCATAGCTGAAATCCTCCTGAGTTAGCTCATTTGGTTTTATTTTACAATGGGCAAATGGACGAAAAAACGTTTATTAAAAAAACTTATTTACATCTATTAATTGAAATTGAAATAAAAAACTGTGGGTGATGGAGAAATTCCGAATACATATTTGAAACCACGATAAAAACTGCATTAAGTGCAACTATTGGTACTCATGAGACAAAAATCATGTTGACCAGTGTTATTTATTTCCTTTTTAATAAATTGAAATAAAGGTTTAAGACAAGGATATTGTTTATCGCCGATCTTATTCAAAATATATCTATAAAACACCTTAACAAAGAAGTTTTTTTTTATTCAATACCACCAGATTGTATTTTAAGACACTTTTGGCTTTCTCCCCTGGCATTGCGGATTTGTAATTTATTTCTTAGGTTGGAGCACCTGGAACGTGAAATTACGTTACCCCGATGATGTGATGGATGATAAATGATAATGAAGCGCCAGGAGAGTAAAAAGTGATCCCACAACAGGCCCGGAGGCCCTTGGGGTAGTTGGAGGTTAAGGCTCCCACTTTTTCTAGGCAATCGGCACTTTATGTCAGCCGGGTTGTCAGCCCTGCGTGACGGCCGCCCTTATCCCCAGAACAAGCGTCTGGTAATGATTTCCGTTTGAGGCTGAGTCGACCCCAGGGCCATAGTGCCGCCAGAGGGATTGGGTCAGTTTAAAAATCCTGACCCCAACGGGACTTGAACCCTCGACCCTCCGGCTTGTAGCTCAGTGCCTTAACCAATACGCTACGGCGTGCTCCCGCGCCAGGAGAGTTCTTAACCTAAATTCCAGACCATAGGCAACCACAGGAATGATTCTCTTCAAGGAAAATTTCCTATGGTCTGACAGGAAATCGAACCCAGGACCTCATAAACTCTAGTTAGGAACGCTGACCACTAGCCCATGAGGCTATGTATATATCGACCTCACAAGATCTAGAACGTTGGCTAAAATATATCATGAAAAATCAAGAATCTGCGGAGAAGCAATGTAGATGAAGAGGAGGCCACATTCTATGAACACCCGAGATGATGCCCAAATATTACCATCTACATGGAAAACTGCTCTCGCTTTAAGCCGTATGTCCCAATTCTGAAGATTTGCAGGCTCGTAAAAGATCCTTAAGCCTCAATAAAGAGGCCTCCGAGCAAAATTTATCATCTTAGTTGCCTATTGGATGTCTCATTAGGTCAGTATATTGAGCGCATACCATTCATGGCATCTGTAGGGAAATAAGTGTAACTAAATTAACTTGGTCCAGAAACTCCTAACAAAGGAGACTGTAATACCAACATGGGCTGTTACGCCATTGTAGATTGTATTATTTTAGATGTTAGAGTCGTTGAGATTTATTACTGAAAATTTGATTCAATTAATTTAATAAAAAAACAGAGCGAATTAGTGCCTACAGCATGTACTGTGCCCAATTCATTAGGACTGTATTCAAACTCATTAACTGCAAAGTAACGAGTGAAACAAATGAAATATGACACGCGCGCAGAAGTGCAAGGTCTGTTAATTCTAAACAGATGACAATCACACAGTGTTTGGCTTGCAAACCGAGGTCACGCATGGAAACTTTTCAACTTTTCCGGCGCGAATTTCGGTATTGATAACCGGAACTCGGTATTATGCACCAGCTTCCCAAACCAATAATTCAATTCTGACAAACAATTGTACAGTTAATTAATGGAGTTAGTTGAGCGCGCATGTGCACTGAGCCACATTCTAAATTATACAATTCAGCTTGATTTTGTTACATTTGTAAATCATTTACATTACTGTACTGGTAAATTATGTTAGAATGAAATCAGTCACGCAGTATGTGCGTAACTCAGCGAATTCCTCAGGAAAACAGCGTTATTGCTTCACGCAATACATCATTCTTTTGTTAATTAAACAAGGTAATATCCGACATGCGCTGCTGCGCCTAAATAAATATAATGTGTTTTTATGTTTAGTCGAATAAGTAAAGAGAAAAACATATATCGTAATTAGTTTTAGATACCCCGTGCTGATTACCCGGCGTTTCTCAGGAATCTATTATCCCCATCTTCTTGTCATCAATGAACTAAAAGCTAAAAATGGTTATTGTGAGTTATCCGTAAAAGATAAACATATGCTGTCGCGGACGTTTTTGTAGATTTTTTAAAGATATTCAATTCTGTGTACATTAATTTGGTGTATTTGTTATGTTTTAGGCAGCGTAAGTCATTTAAGCGTCTAAAAAGTTCCGAAAAAAAGCACATTTTACTCTAAAAAGGGTGAATTTTAACCCTTAAATTGGCAAAACATAAATTTCTTCTGTTAGTTATTTAAATGTGGCGGACCGCAGTGGAAATGGAATCTTGTGTAACTGTTTTTATTAAGTATATACTATTCAGTTATTTAAGCGTCTAAAAAGTTCCGAAAAAAACACATTTTACTCTAAAAAGGGTGATTTTTAACCCTTAAATTGGCAAAACATAAATTTCTTCTGTTAGTTATTTGAATGTGGCGGACCGCAGTGAAAATGGTATCTTGTTTAACTGTTATTATTAAGTATATTGTATTTCTTTTTGTTCGTTTTCTTTTTATTTATTTAAAATATTAAATTAACTGATGTATCCAAAAGGATGCATTACGAATTTAAGGGTTAAGAGTGAAAGGGTTGAGTATTACAACTCTCTTATATTCTAAAACGTTTCCGGGAAATTCCCGAACGCTTTGCAAAAAGGCCGCATCACAATCGGATAAACGGTATGACAGCGCATAAAGTATAAACAGACAGACATACATTAATTTTTTTATATGTAGATGTGTCAAAAGAATGGACTCTTCGAGGTTTTCTAGTGACGCTATGTTTTAAATACTTAGCTTGTGACTTTAATAGTGGCAACTGTTTATTTATCACTAGTTCACAAGTGACAGACCTGTGAAACTTCTACAGTTCTTCAATGTAGCACCCAGCATTGTCTACAACTCATTGTCAGCGATGTGGAAGTCGTAGTATCCCTGTAGCAGCTCCTGTTCTGTTGATGTTTCTGACTGACCACCTTAATGCCAGCAGAATCTAGGCAACAGTCTGGAATCGAATGTCACGAAGTGGTTCCTTCATCTTAGGGACCAAATTATAATCACAGTGGCTTAAATCCAGTGAATTTGGTAGATGGAAAAGCACTTCCCACTCCCAGCGATGGTACAGATCAACTCCAGGGTGTGCTGTGCATCCGAGCAGTCCTGTATGGTAGTGCCGTCTCCCCATATGATTCCACAAGACCTTCATGACATTGTCGTGCTGTGTGGCCATGGCACATTGAATTTTCAACGAAGATCGCTGTTCCTGCTTTGTAAACATGGTGAAACACAACAGCTTAGAGCGGCAACTCAGAGAAAACTAACTTTCTCTCTGCAAAGCACATGCGCTCTGAGACGTACAGGCGAGTCCATTCAGACATATATTAACATGTGACAGAAGTTACAACGACTAACTCCGTCTAGTTTCTCTTCTACAGCAGTGTTGCCACTACTTTTGTTACAGCCCACATATTTCGATAAGGAACATATGGTATCTGAGATCACGCAAGTTACAACGATTAACTCCGTCTGGTTTCCCTTCCACTGCAGTGTTGCCACTACTTCTGTTACAGCCCACATATTTCGATAAGGAACATATGGTATTTGAGATCGCACAAGTTACAACGATTAACTCCGTCTGGTTATTATTATTATTATTATTATTATTATTATAATTATTATTATTATTATCGTATCATTATTGTTATTATCGTATAAAATGTTGTTTGTACATGACATTTACATTGCTATATTTAATGTATCTTTAACTGTTTATAATTAGTATAGTGTATATCTATATTTGTCAAATATTTATTTGTATTTGTGCTGGTTGAGTGGAAGAGAGGGCCTTATGGCCTTAACTCTGCCAGAATAAATAAAGTATTATTATTATTATTATTATTATTATTATTATTATTATTATTATTATTATTATTATTATTATTACCATTATTATAGAATCACCCTGTATGAAGTGAGCTTGTCCACAGTGTTGAATCAGAGCATTACAATGCTATACATTGATCCTGCGGTAATGACTTACTGCTGGTATTACACCACCTATTATCGTTTACACATACAGTCCCAGAGCTAATGGGTTCTGTGTATTTGTTATAGCACAGGATGCACTATCTCACCTGCTTAAATGATCTCCTGCGCCTGTTTTATCTCCTGCGTGGGATTAGCGAGTACAGTTTAGGGCTTAACCAACTTACACTAAAATAAACTATATCTTTATTAACTAGGGTCAACACAACACACCATGTTATGTAACTCTAAGTAATTGCGGCTGCAAGTAAAAGTAAAGTGATCCCACAACAGGCCCGGAAGCCCTTCGGGTAGTAGAAGGTTAAGGCTCCCACTTTTTCTAGACGATCGGCACTTTATGTCAGCCGGGTTGTCAGCCTGCGTGACGGCCGCCTTTACCCCAGAACAAGCGTCTGGTACTCATTTCCGTTAGAGGCTGAGTCGACCCCAGGGTCATAGTGCCGCCAGAGGGTTTGGGTCAGTTTAAAAATCCTGACCCCAACGGGACTTGAACCCTCGACCCTCCGGCTTGTAGCTCAGTGCCTTAACCACTACGCTACATCATAAATAAAACTAAATATATGTTCACACGTAGAAATACATTATATAATGGAAATGGACAGCTAATGACAAATGAGGGAAATTTTGAGGAAGTGGTTGAATTCAAATACCTAGGAACAATAATTACAAACAGGAATGAGATGCACAAAGAAATTAAACATAGGCTCAATTCTGGAAATGCGTGCTATTATGTATTGCAGAGACTCTTGATGTCCCAACTCCTTTCAAAAAACGTTAAACTGAAAATATATAAAAGTATTATTCTACCAGTTATATTATATGGATGCGAAACATGGACTCTTATTTTAAGGGAGGAAAGGAGATTACGAGTATTTGAGAATAAAGATCTTAGGATTTTTTTTTGGGCCAAAGAGAGACAAACAGACTGGCAAATAGAAAAGAATACATAACAGAGAACTGCATTATCTTAATAGGAAACCAGATGTATTTACAATAGTTAGTCTCGTTGAGTTAATGGACAGGATATGTGGCCTGCCTGGGGCATCAAAGAGGGACATGGACGGTTTTTGTAGGAAAACCAGAGGGGCACTCGCAGTTGGTAGACCAAGAATGATGTGGGAGAATAAAATTAACTATGATTTGAGGGAAGTAGATTATACAAACAGGATTAGAAAACATTAGCTCAGGATAGGGATGTATGGAGACCTAATATCCGAACGGCCATGAACCTACGGGATCTATAATGTTAGTTAGTTATTAGTTATATATTCCTTCCTTGATAATGGCATCTGGCATCATTTCGAAACTTCAGAATCAGTGCCAGAGGCCAACCTTGAATCCTTCACGCGGAAAACCCAAGAAACCTTTCTTTAATCATACTTATATCCTCGAACATCAACAATATAACATATATATATATATATATATATATATATATATAATTTATTTATATACAGAATTTTAATGTTTACACATCTTTCTGTGCCTAAAGTTTTATTTTTCTTCTCCACTCGTCTCTCTCGATCCAATCCATGTCCTCCAGTCCTCTTGCTCTCATTCCAGTTCTTATTTCCTGCATCCATGAGTTTCGAGGTCTTCCTCTCCTCCTTCTTCCAGGTGGACACCATTCCAATGTTTTCCTGGGTAATCTTTCTTCTTGCATTCGTCGTACGTGCCCATACCAATTTAATTGCTTATACCGTATATAATCTACTATTGAATAACCAATATTAATTTTTTTCTCTTATGACAATATTTCTCATTTTGTCTAATTTTTAACATCTAGCTGCTCTCCTCAAGAAATCCATTTCCATCGACATAAGTTTTTGTTCTAATATATATATACATTTTTTCTTCTTCATCATTTTCTTTGTGTATTATACAGGATCAAAAAATAAAATATTTTTTTCAAAACTGTTTTCGTCAGAAAAACCTCAAATAGATTAATTTCTTAGGAATTCGACAATACTCTGATTCTTACTGATGTTACGTCAAATAGATGGGTCACGAACATTGCTTTTACTGACTGTATATTTTCAACAAATGTGAAGGTTTTTACATAAATAAGACAAACTTCACAAGAGATTGCATAGATATGCAGTCCTTATGACGTAAACGTTAGATTTATCAGGTCCCACGGAGATAGTTTGCGCGCGAGAGAAAGCGAAGAAAGAAAATGAAACATGAAAATTTCAGCTCTACCAACACCTCCATAGCTGCAGCTCATTGCTATTCGCACCTCAGGGAACGTAAAATATTACTTTTCCCTTCTGACTGGAGGGGCTCTTCATGAAGATGAACTAGACAGCTTTGAAGGGAAGTAAAAAATATCTCTTTATCAAAAAATTATAATATATCTCAATCAAATTACATTAAAATATTAAATTATTAAACAGCTAAATAGCTATCAAATAGTTAAACAGCTAAATACGTTAACAGCTAAACAGATAATTAGCTATGCAGCTAAATAGGTAAATAGCTGAACAGCTAAATTGCTAAACAGATAAACATCTAAATAGTTAAAAAGCTGCGTTATATATAGGGAAACTGCTAAATAGTTTAACGCCTATTTAGCTAAACAGCTAAATAGCTAAACAGATAAACTGCTAAATAGTTAAAAGCTAGTTTTAAACTGTTGAATAAATAAACTCCAATAAGCTAAACAGCTAAAAATAAAATAGCTAAACAGGTAAATAGATAAATACCTAAGCAGAGAAATTGCTAAACAGTTAGAAAGCTAAATAGTTAAAAATCTAAATTATATACAGGTAAATTGTTTAGCGTGTAAATAGGTAAACAGCTAAAAATAGCTGTATAGCTATATAGGTAAGTAACTAAACAGCTAAACCTCCAAATAGCTGTATTGCTAAATAATCTTGTAGCTATATAGTTAAATAGATAAACAGCTATTCAGCTAAACAGATAAATTGCTGTAGCGAAATAGTTAAGTTGTTAAATAGCTGAAATCTAAATAGCTGAACAGCTAAATATCGTAGTTAAGAAGCTAAATAGCTATTCAGCTAAACAGCTAAATATCTGTATAGGTAAATTGTTTACTAAGTAAATAGATGAAAAGTTAAATAGCTTTTCAGCTGAACATCTAAATAACTGTACAGCTAAATAACTAAATAGTTCAGTAGCTAAACGCTTTAGTAGCAAAATAGTTAAATAGCTAAATAGTTATTCAGCTAAACAGCTAAATAGCTGTATAGCGAAATAGTTATGTAGCTAAAAAGCTAAACAGCTAAGAAAATAAATAGTTAAATATCTAAACAGCTATAGCTAAACAGTGAAATGACTAAATTGCTAAACAGTTAAATGTTCAATAAAAATAGTTGTGTTAATTATGGAACGTAGAGTATATTTATGGAAATAATGCAACAGATACATTTTTGTTGAGTGAAAGACTAGGGTCTAAGTGTATTGAGTGAAACAATGCTAGGGTAAAACTGTTTATACACCATTTTGTATAACTACCTGTTACAGAACTAGAATAGCATGCAATTTTTTTTTCAGAGTTTGTAAAATGTTAAATAACGACTGTTAATTATACCAATTCAGCGAAACAAGTGGGTTTGGACATTTAAAGCTGATAATTTGGTGGTGAGGTGGGGCGGGATCACGTGACAGCTAATAAAACAGTAGGAGAGACTGTTAATTCCAGGTGGACACCAATCATCCATCCAACCACACGTAATTATTGTCCCATTCCCTCTGTGGAAACCAATTTACATTCAAGATTAACCAATGTCTAAAGATTTACGCAAATTAAAAACCTGACATGACAAAATATGTTTCTAATTCCTGTCCAATGCGTTCCATCGACTGGTAATTTAGTTTTAATTGATAACCTAGAAGCCAGGCACAGCTGGAAGATTATTTCACATGTAATAGCGTCACACACAGAAATATATTATATAACGGAAAGGGACAGTTGATAACAAATGAGGGAAATTTTGAAGAAGTGACTGAATTCAAACCATCCATGGCATCTTTATCTTAATATTATAATGATATTGTGAAAAGAAAAATTAATATCTGAACCAGGAATCGAACCGTGGATCTCTAGTTCTCCAGACTAGTGTGCAGCCCACTACACCATTCTAGACTTGGCACAAATATTAACAATTCTTTCCGATTCCGATTGAGGGTCTTTCCACTTTTCAGCGGTTGCCCTTTTACCAGCCGGCTGCTGGCTCTTCACATCCACATGTGTCAATCACAGAGGTAGATGATCAACAGCCAGTGTAGGGGTGACATGTGGTTAGCATGTCGAGTCCCCCAGCCGTTATAGCTGGTTCCTCAACCTGGAGCTGCTACTTATTGTAGCTACCCAATTGCCTCACGATACTGGGTGGGCACCGGTCCCATACTGGCCGAAATACCATGAGAAAATGTCTTCCCCCATGGAGACTCGAACCAGCGCAAGTCCCGTAGCTCTGCGCCAAGGCTTCCTACCTTAACCGCTCGGCTATACAAATCTATAATTCTCGTTTTGTCCGCTGTCAGGTAGGTGTCACTGCCATCGCCAACGGCCGGCTTCGTTTAGAAGTATCTGTATTTGAGAATTTTACACCACCACTTTTATAAGCAGTAAACTATGTTATTTAACATTTTCCAATACTGTTATTTTAACACAGTTCCAATAACGGATCATATTACAATGATATTGTGAAAAAAAAAATAATATCTGAACCAGGAATCGAACCATGGAGCTCTAGTTCTCCGAACTAGTGTGCAGCCCACTACACCATTCTAGACTTGGAACAAACATTAACAATTCTTTCCACATGTACATTCAATTCCTGGTTCAGACATTAATTTTTCTTTTCACAATATCGTTATAATATGACCCATTATTGGAACTGTGTTAAAATAACAGTATTGGAAAATGTTAAATATATTTACCTTGTCGTGGTGGAGTGGCTTGCGTGCTTAAATGATTCTGAGAGCTATGCCGGCGGTAGCATTGCTGCCGATAGGGTTACCGATGCCTGACTGGTCGAAGGTGATAAGCCAGACGAAAAAAGTACCTTGGTCGAAGGAGTGACGATCTTTCGCCGTAAAAATACAACCGTCAAGAAATGCGGACATGGGTTCAACTGGGGTAAAATTTTCCCGAGGACAAATAGTCCCCCATTCGGTTCTCCGGGCGGGGACTACTTCAGGGAACCCATGCCAAAGTTGAGGGAAGTAGATTGTACAGGGGATGATTGGAAAACATTAGCTGAGAATAGGGATGTATGGAGAGCTCATGTCCTCGCGGCCATGAACCTCCGGGTTCGATAGTGCCAGTGAGTTAGTTAGTAAGGATGAATTCAAATACCTAGGAACAATAATCACAAATAGGAATGAGATGCACAAAGAAATTAAACATAGGCTCAATTCTGGAAATGCGTGCTATTATGCATTGCAGAGACTCTTGATGTCCCAACTCCTTTCAAAAAAACGTTAAACTGAAAATATATAAAACTATTATTCTACCAGTTATATTATATGGATGTGAAACATGGACTCTTACTTTAAGGGAGAAAAGGAGATTACGAGTTTTTGAGAATAAAATTCTTAGGAAAATTTTTGGACCAAAGAGAGATGAACAGACAGGTGAATGGAGAAGACTACATAACAATGAACTACATGGTCTTTATAGGAAGCCAGATATAATAAGAACAGTTGAGTATCGTAGACTTTGATGGGCAGGACATGTGTCATGAATAGGGAATGAAACGGGGACATAGAATCTTCTTGTAGGAAAACCAGAGGGAAAATGCTTAGTTGGTAGACCAAGAATGAGGTGGGAGAATAACATTAATTATGATTTGAAGGAAGTATTTTATACAAGGGATGATTGGAAAACATTAGCTCAGGATAGAGATGTATGGAGAGCTTATGTCCGTGCGTCATGAGCATATGGGTTCGATAGTGCCAGTGAGTTAGTTAGTTATGCAGGGTGATTCTATAAGAGCGTGCAGACATTAAACTGAACAATTTGAGGTTGGGAAGCTAGGGTCCGAGAAACCAGTCTATGGAAATACGTAAGTAAACTAGTCTGTCACATTGTCCAGCATGTACTGTGCTATGTATTTACATGTACTACATGGCCGCACGGACATAAGCTCTCCATACACCCCTATCCTGAGCTAATGCTTTCCAATCATTCTCTGTATAATCTACTTTCCTCAAATAATGGTTAATGTTATTCTCCCTCCTCATTCTTGGTCTACCAACTGGGCATTTTCCCTCTGGTTTTCCTACAAGAACTTTCCATGCCCCTTTTTCATTCCCCATTCGTGTCATTGTCGTGCCCATTGCATTATACAGGATATAACTGTTCTTATTGTATCTGGTTTCCTATAAAAATAATGTAATTCACTGTTATGCAGTCTTCTCCATTCACCTGTCTGTTCATATCTCTTTGAACTTTATTCTCAAATACTCGTAATCTTTTTTCCTCCCTTAAAGTAAGAGTCCATGTTTCGCATCCATATAATATAACTGGTAGAATCCATCCATCCATAGTAATTCTGCCCGAAGGCAGGTCCTTCACTGCAATCATAGTATTTTCATGCTATGCTTGCAGCTTTACTAGGAATTGTAGGTGTGGTAGCTTCCCGTTGCTTTCCACACCGGTGAAGGATGGTGATAATGATGATAAGGATGATGATGATGGCCATATGATTTCGAGGACCGTTTGGGCCTTAAAGTTTTCCTGACATTTGTCTTACAGGTGAGAAAAAAACCCGATAAAAACCTCACCCAGAAAAACTGCCCCGACCGGGGATCGAACCCGGGCCCGCTGCGTAACAAGGCAGCACGCTAACTGGTAGAATAATAGTTCTATATATTTTCAGTTTAACCTTTTTTTTTTTAAAGAATTTGGTATGACAAGAGTCTCTGTAATACATAATAGCACGCATTTCCAGAATTGAGCCTATGTTTAATTTCTTTGTGCATCTCATTTCTTTATACAATTTTTAATAAGAAATCAGTATCTGATAAATGAGTTGTTCTCAACTAACACAAACTTATATTTAAAAACTTGTCATTTTACATGCTGAAGTTGGAACATGTTTCTGAAAGACCTACACTGTTTAACCCTTAAATTCGTAATGTATTTTTTTAGATACATCAGTTGGGTTAGTTAATTTAATATTTTTAATAAATCAGAAGAAAACGAACAAAAATAAACCACTTAAATGTGTATATAATTATAGAATACACCCAATAATAACAGTTATACAAGATTCCGTTTTCACTGCGGTCCGCCACATTCAAATAACTAACAGGAGAAATTTGTGTTTTACCAATTTAAGGGTTAATGTTTGACCAAGTTTTTAAACAGAAGTTTGTTTCAGTTGAGGATGACTCGTAAATTTGGTAAATTATTTAAATATTTTAACAGTTTACTCAATAACTTCGCCCCTGGTTTACCACTAGTTTTAAAATTACTAAAATAATTACATCCATTTCGCAATGCAGCGCGAATACTGACTGAATTGTTAAAAAATGTTTCCCCAACTTTTTATAGATTTCGTGGAGTTTCATTGGCGGAGCGCAACGGAAATAATTACTGCTTGAGGCGAACTTGAGCTGCCACAGTTCTTACAGTATGGAAACTTCTAACGAGATTTTTCTATGTTGAATGTTGTGTGAATCATAGGCATTTCTATACAGGGTGTTTCAGAATAAGTATTACAGACTTCTAGGGGTTGTAGAGGGAATTAAGTAGATAGAGTTTTGATAAGAAACCCATGTCCGGAAACGTACCATTTAGATGTAAAGTAGGTTTTATGATTGAAACACAATGGGCTGATATCGTGTGTCTTGTGTTTCAGAATAAGTATTACAGAGTTCAAGGAGTTGTAGAGGAGACTTAGTAGATAGAGTTTTGATAAGGAACCCATGTCCGGAAATGTACAATTTAGATGTAAAGTAGGTTTGAAGATCGAAACACAATGGGCTGATATTGTGTGTCTTGTGTTTCAGAATAAGTATTAGAGACTTCTAGAGGCTGTAGAGGGGACTTAGTAGATAGAGTTTTGATAAGGGACCCATGTCCGGAAATGTACAATTTAGATGTAAAGTAGGTTTCAAGATGGAAACACAGTCAGTTGATACTGTACATGTCTTGTGTTTTAGAATAAATATTATATACAGGCTTCTGCGGTTGTAGAGAATTACAACTAAAGTTTACATGTTAAATGCTTTTTCTAAATTACTTTATAAACCCCTTACAAATTGTGTTCTTGTGGTTTCATTTTTCAAATTATTTTCCACCATGTACAATGATTTTATGGCATTTTTATATTTATTTCGAGGAAATTAGGAAAGATCAACATATATGTTTCCTTAATTCACATACTGCAACAATAAGTTGATTGTGCATTTATTTATTTATTTTTTTGGGCACGCCGTAGCGTAGTTAAGGCACTGCACTACAAGCCGGAAGGTCGAGGGTTCAAGTCCCGGTGGGGTAAAGATTTTTAAACTGACCGAAACCTTCTGGCAGCACTATGGCCCTGGGGGTCGACTCAGCCTCTAACGGAAATGAGTATAAGACACTTTTTCTCGGGGTAAAGACGGCCGTCACGCAGGGCTGAGAACCCGGCTGACATCAAGTGCCGATTGTCCAGGAAAAGTGGGAGCCTTAACCTCCCACTTCCCAAGGGTCTCCCGAGGCCTGTAGTGGGATTACTTTACTTTACATTTATATTTGTTTTTATTTTGAATTTATGTTGGTGGCGTAGAAAACCCGAAGTTTGTTGAAAATAGGATGTGAATATAAAACAGGAAGGAGTAAAGATAACGAATCACTTGTGCGTGTTTGCATTGGTTTCTAAATTGCGAGTTTTGCTGAAGACGTACAAAATGTTTGCACAGAAAGCAGTTCCACGAAAAGAAAGTAAACAAACACAATCAATTGTTCAACAGACTAAAACATTGCACACATGAATAAATATTTATATAATAAATTTGGGAATTTTTAATAATTATGAAATTTAATTCAAATGAATCGTGATTTCTTCTTACCTCATACTTCTATGTTTTTTTAATCATAGCACTGCAGTATCAGCGACCATTGTCACCATCCTCAGCTGTTTTCACGACTGTCAATTTTTTCTTTTGCCGGTAATTATCCAAACTACCATCTGGTGTTCTTTTGAAGCAATCATTTTCTAAACTTTTGAAACATCTATCCAAACCTTTGGTTTTAACAGTTTGGGAAAAAAATATATAAAAAAAAAACATACTAGGACCATGTACTTCGAGATTCCAGACGAACCAAGCTTGATTACAAAGTTCTTCAAAAATACAACAGATGGCAGTTTAGAAAATGATTCCTTCAAAAGAACACCAGATGGCAGTTTGGATAATTACCGGCAAAAGAAAAAATTGACAGTCGTGAAAACAGCTGAGGTTGGTGACGATGGTCGCCGATACTGCAGTGCTGTGTTTAAAAAACATAGAAGTATGAGGTAAGAAGAATTCGCGATTCATTTAATTCTTATGAATAAATATATTCATCGCAAATGCTAACATATGTTTCACTAACGAAATAATATTTCCATACATTCGTATAGAAAACACGTTACATTCAAATTAGTATAAGGATTCTAGTGCAAATGATAGTTACGCAACAAGGGAAGTAAGTAGAACGTTACTAGACAAGGACGTATTTGAGGGCAGCAAATAAGCAATGTACTTACAACCCTGGTGGTCTAGTGGTTAAGCTCCTTGCCTCTGGTCCCAAAGGTCGCGGGTTCAAACCCCGCCGGGGTCGATGGATTTTTAGGACGGAAAAATCCAATAAGCAAGTCCTCCGGGAGGGACTTTAAGCCGTGGGTCCCGAGTCTGAAGATTTTCAGGCTCGTAAAAAATCCTTATGCCTGAATGAAAAGGCCTCTAAGCAAAATTTACCGAACTTTCCCGTCCTAGTACTACCTTGGTTTCCTAGATGTCAGTATGAGGCGGAACGCTGACCACGTACCACTCAAAATGACATCTATACGAAAACAAGTGTAACTAAATTAGTAAAGTAAAGTGATCCCCAACAGGCCCGGAGGCCCTTGGGGTAGTAGGAGGTTAAGGTTCCCACTTTTTCTAGACAATCGGCACTTTATGTCAGCCGGGTTATCAGCCCTGCGTGACGGCCGCCTTTACCCCCAGAACAAGCGTCTGGTACTCATTTCCGTTTGAGGCTGAGTCGACCTCAGGCCATAGTGCCGCCAGAGGATTTGGGTCAGTTTAAAAATCCTGACCTCAACGGGACTTGAACCCTCGACCCTCCGGCTTGTAGCTCAGTGCCTTAACCACTACGCTACGGCGTGCCCCCCTTAAATTAGTATGGTTCAAATTCTTACCTGTAGGGGGATAGCGTCTAAATCTCTGTAAAGGGAAAACATAGGCTCACAGTACAATACTTACTTCCCAAATTGCATATATAATTTGTGTTCACTCCTGTTTTAATAACACAGGTCAACATGATTTTTGTCTCATGAGTACCAATAGTTGTACTTAATTCAGAAAAATAGGTAATATTAAAATATTTAAATATGTAGGGTTTATTTTAGATAAAAGTGAGAATTCAACTACAGATTTTGAAAGAATAATAACTGATGGAAGAAGAATCATTGTTATGTTGAACTCAGTGCTTTGGAGTAGAAATATAATGTGCAGAACGAAGAAAACTATATTTCAAGTTCTGTTACAAAACATTTTATTATATGGGTCCGAAACCTGGACAGTAAGTAGAAAACAAGCCAACAACCTGTTAGCAGCAGAAATGGATTTTTGGAGGCGATCGACAAATAATTTTAAGAAGAAATGGGGTCAGAAACAGCACAGTAAGGGAAATTATGCAAGTTGAAAAAAAACATATTAGGAAAAATAGAAGGAAAACGTTTGAAATGGTATGGACACCTCATAAGAATGGAAGAAGAGAGAATACCAAAGAAGATCCTTGATTGGTAAGCTTGATTGGAAAAGGCAGACCTAAAGAACGTTAGATAGATGGAGTGAGGAGACGTATGGAAGCTAGAGATTTAAGGGAAGAAGATGCTTTAGACAGGAAGATGACAAATCACTTTGGGTTGAAGGTAGTCCGTCTCTATGGCATAGTCGGTAGAGTCCCTACCTTCCACTCCGGCGACACGGGTTCGATTCCCGGCAGGGTAGGAGATTTTAAATCTCCACCTTGGGTCTGGGTGTGTGTCCTTGTGAGAATAAAATAAAGTTAACAAAAAAGGTAGAAAAAGAAGGAAGAGCAGTGTAAAACGAAACGAGGAGGAAAAAGTGAACTAATTTGTAAGAATTAAAACACACAACTAAAAGTAAAAACTAAAAAAAAAGGAGAAAAATGTGTATTGTGGAATATTCCTAATTAAAAAATAGTATTAGTCCTTGAATTTCTCTTATTAGCTTATTATTATTCTTTATTATTGTGAGAGGAGAAGGAGAAGGAGCAGGAGGAGGGAGGAGCAGGGAGCAGGAGGAGGAGGAGGAGCAGGAGGGGGAGGAGGGGAGGGGGAGGAGAGGAGGAGCAGGAGCAGGAGGAGCCGGAGGTAGGAGGAGGAGCGGGAGCAGGAGTGAGAGGAGGAGCAGGAGGGGGAGGAGGGGGAGGAGCAGTGAGCAGCAGGAGGAGGAGGAGGAGCAGGAGGAGGAGGAGGAGGAGCAGGAGGGGGAGGAGGAGGAGGCAGGAGGAGGAGGAGGAGGAGCAGGAGGAGGAGGAGGAGGAGGAGGAGCAGGCGCAGGAGGAGCAGGAGGAGGAGGAGGAGCGGGAGCAGGAGGAGGAGGAGGAGCAGGATGGAGGGAGGAGGGGGATGAGGAGGAGCAGAGTAGCAGGGGGAGGAGACTAGGAGAGGAGTAGCAGTAGCGGATCATATTATTTTAGTATCATTATTATTATATCATTTATTATTATTATTTTTAGTATTATATCAGTATCATTTATCATTATCATTATCATTATCATTATTATTATTATTATTTCATTATATCATTATATATTATTATTATTATTATTATTATTATTATTATTATTATTATATTATTATTATTATTATTATCATTATTATTATTATCATTATTATTATTATCATTATTATTATTATTATCATTATTATCATTATTATTATCATTATTATCATTATTATTATCATTATATCATTATTATCATTATTATCATTATTATTATTATTATCATTATTATTATTATCATTATTATTATTATTATTATTATTATTATTATTATTATTATTATTATTATTATTATTATTATTATTATTATGTGGGAAAATCCCATGGAGTAGATCCATTCAAACATATGTATGATTTACTATTTGTATGAAGGAAGAAGGGAGGGGGAAGAACATTGGAAACAAGAGGAATCGAGGATACTCGGCATAAAAGCAATTTAAAATCACCGATGCATATGCTAATACAAACAAAGCAGCTTTCTGTCGCAGTCCGGGTTTCAGTTATAACAAATTCTGGAATCTGTGGCAGAGAAAACACGAAAGTTAAAAAAAGGTGAAACCACTTTAAAACCGAAAGGTAATCCCAGAATTCATAATATTTTAAGAGCAAAAATAAAGGCAAAGAAGTAAAATATTTTTTGCTCCTTTTTTTTTTTTTCCTCCGCTCATCATCCCTAATTAAAGTATTCGAATTGATTAAAGAAAACATAATTTTTTGCGCTATAGTACGTTCTGTCGTACTTACAGCAATGGCGACCATGATTAAAAGTTCAATTTCCTACATTTCGGGTTTGCCAACTTATAAATAACATTACATAGTATCTGCCTAGTGCGAGAAGTAAAACCACTGCCCTTTATCTATACTACGTACAATGTATACACAAAAATATATCCAAAAGGTAGTGTTAATATACATTATACGAAACAAATCACTTTATTTGAAACAATATAAAACAATAAATACGTACGTGCCGCCATTTTATGACTGAATGGTGTCACGGCCTTCTAAATTATTTTCGGCATTTGCCGTATAAATATTGGCCACACTGCTAACGTTAGTCAGTTGTTTGTCCATCCATCCATTGTAATTCTGCCCGAGGGCAGGTATTTCACTGCAATCATGGTATTTTCATGCTATGCTTGCAGCTTTACTAGGGAATTGTAGGTGTGGTAGTTTCCCGTTGCTTTCCACACCGGGCGGTGAAGGATGATAATGATGATAAGGATGATGATGATGATGGCCATATGATTGGGCCTTAAACTTTTCCTGACATTTGTCTTACAGGTGAGGAAGAACCCCGATAAAAACCTCACCCAGAAAAACTGCCCCGACCGGGGATCGAACCATGTTTCCCTTTTCCAGGAGGTATCCATTTCAACACTTCTTTGTTTGTTTCTGTGCCCCTTCTTCTCATTATATGTCCATACCATCTTAGTTGGATTTCTTCAATCTCTTGTACAATATCCTTTTCTACATTCATTATTTATCTTATTGTATTATTTATTACTTTATCTAATTTTCATATTCTTGCCGATGCTCTTAAAAAGTAAATTTCCGTGATATCTAATCATTTATTTCTGTGTCTTTGCTTCAACGTTTATTATTAATTATTATTATTGTTATTATTACTATTATTATTATTATTATTATTATTATTATTATTATTATTATTATTATTATTATTCATCCAGTGATTAAGCCTGTTGGCTCGTTCCGGTTTCATGAAAGCTAGAATTGTTAAAATTGTTCAGACCATCTTCTGTGTGGGCGTCCAACATTTCTCCTTCCGTGCGGTTTATAATTTAGCAATAATTTTGGAAATCTTCCTTCTGGTATTCTATCAACATGTTCTTTCCAGTCGTTCCTATATTTAATTATTCGGTCTGTAAGTTTGAAAATATTTAGTTCCTTTCTTATATCTTTATTCCTTTTCTTATCCAGCAGAGTATAGCCTGCTATATTTCTTAAAAATCTCATCTCAGCTGCTTCCAATCTTTTTTCTTGTCTTTCGGTGATCGTCCAACATTCTGATCCATACATCAATACAAGAACATTATTATTATTACTATTATTATTATTATTATTATTATTATTATTATTATTATTAGTATTATTAGTATGGACAATCAATAAGTACTACAAGAATAGACTAATAGCTCTAGAAATGGATTATTTACGGAGAAGTGCCAGAAAGTCTAAATTAGAACATGTCACAAATAAGGAAATTAGAAACATAATGGAAGCAGAAGAAAGCATAATTGAAAGAATTGAGGAGAAAGAATTAAAGTGGTTAGGACATGTTTTAAGAATGGAAGATGAGCGATGGCCGAAGCAACTATATGAATGGCATCCGAACAGAAAGAAGAAAAGAGGGAGACCAAGGTTAACATGGAAAGAAAACATGAAGACAGTAATGCAAGCTAGAGGGCTAAGCATCGAAGATGCCCAAGACCGTAGGCTTTGGAGGTTTGGCACGGGAAGACGCCAGCAGCTGTAAAAACCCGAAGATAGATAGATTATTATTATTATTATTATATTATTATTATTATTATTATTATTATTATTATTATTATTATTATTATTATTATTATTAAATAGTGCAAGTAGCTGTGCATCATTACCTTCCGCCATTTTGTGTAATTAGATAAACGAATCCTATAAAATTTTAATGAAGCAAAACTCTGACGTTAATACAACGCGTGATAAAATGCCCGTTTTCGTCTAACGAAGCTTGGTAAAGGCAAGAGTTGAGTAACGATCTCTGAAATAATGAATATAATCGTTGAAACGATAACGAAGGCTGGTGAAACCGGCCGTTAAAATATTAAATTTGATGTTGCAGACATTACAAAAATAGTTACGCACGCAACAAGAGAAGTAAATAGTGCATTACTGGCCGAGGACACGTAACAAATAAGTAATGCACTTACTTCCTGAATTGTGTATATAATTTTGTTCACCCCTGTACTAATAATTATGTTTAATTTTTATATTTCATGTGAATTTATATCTTGGTTTGAAGAGTTCAATTGTTTGATAGCAAGGGAATGTTGATAAAACAACTGCAATTGTTTATTGTTGTCTGAATTAGTGGCAGACATTTTATATAACAGTTTCAGACTGCGTATTAATTACAGATATTATTAATTGTGATGTAGATTACATATCTAGGATGCAATACCACATATGAAGAAGAAAAGGATGTAAATGCAAAAATATCTCAATTTTTAAGAATTTTAGGGTTAATAAATTCTATCTTCAAGCCACAGTTAGTCCAAAAGCATTCAAGACTGAAAGTGTATAAAACACTGGCTCTTCCAACTCTTTTGTATGGTAGCGAAGTATGGACGTTGAACAGAAGGATATACAGAGACTTAGATCTGCTGAAATGAGATATCTTCGGAGGACTGCAGGATACACACTACTAGATCATAAAAAAATGAAGGCATCTTAGAAGAATTACACATGGAATCTTTAGAAAACAAAATTTCTGATTATAAGTCAAGATGGATGCAACATGTTCATCGAATAGAAGATCACAGGATACCCAAACAAATGTTAAGATATCAACCTGCAGGAAGAAGAAGACCAGGACGTCCACTCAAAAGACTTTTGGATGGTGTTTCTCTTGAGGCCGAAACAGGTCAACAAATGGCCTAAATTCGTGAATGTACTATGATGATCTGTGGGTCGACCTTTTCGGAGATGGCGGGAGACCGTAACGGGCCACTGGGCCTAATACTTGAAAGGATGATGATGATGATGACTATGATGATGATGATGATGATGATGTAGAGGAAGCGGCGAATGCTGCGGTTCACTTTATATTACCAGCAAAGACGAAAATTAGATATAAAATGTATACAGAATATTTAAGAACTGGTGTAAATAAAAAAAGTGTAGCATATTATTAAGTAAATTACTTTTCTTCCCTAGGGAAGTAAGTTGAGCAAATATAAGTCGTTGTCAATGAATACCAAGGCCTCTCTGATAAATTCAAAACTACAAACTTACTTACTTACTCCCTGGCACTATCGAACCCGTAGGTTCATGGCCGCGCGGACATTAGCTCTGTACACATCCCTATCCTGAGCTAATGCTTTCCAATCATTCCCTGTTTAATCTACTCATAGTTAATGTTGTTCTCCCACCTCATTCTTGGTCTACCAACTGGCCATTATTAGTATAGCAGTGAACAATATAGTGCAATGCGAGATTGGGAAGTAGTTTTTACAGAAGGGAGCAGGTTATTAAAAACCGAGCGATAGCGATTCCCAGATTCTGTAAAAACACTTCACAAACGTGTGTTGTACATTATTTTTTGCGCGATGGTGTTTTCAAAATAATAAATAATAGTAAAATAGTAATAACATCTTTGTTGGAAATATTTGCGTTCATTATAAACAACTGACTAACGTTAATAGTTTGGCCAATGTTTATACGGTAAATGCCGAAAATAACTTAGTTGAGACTACAGCAGGCCATGATACCAATCAGACACAAAATGGCGGTAAGTACAATTTTATTGTTTTATATTGTTTCAAATAAAGTTCAGTTCATTTAAAATGCAGTGATTTGTTTCGTATAATGTATATTAACGCTACCTTTTGGATATTTTCTGTATATACATTGTACGTAGTATACAGAGGGCAGTGGTTTTTACTTCTCGCACTAGGTAGGTAATATTTAGTATTACAGTATAGTTATTTAGTTATTTATAGATTGGCAATCCTGAAATTTAGGAAATTAAACTTTGAATGATGGTCGCCATTGCTGTAAGTGCGACAGAACGCACTATGGTGCAAAAAAAAACTTATTTTTCGTTCTATTGGCATCATGCTTCACTTACGAAAAACCGAGTTTAAATGGGTTAAAAATAAAGTATGGCAGAGATGATCTAGACAGGAAAGCCAACATTTTCAATAACTGCTTTTTTTACACGCTTTATATTAGCTTGACCTGTATCTATCTATGTAACGGAATCTTTCAAAACGATTTTCATCCACTTAAAAACATTGGATCGACTTGAAACTTTGTATACTTGTAAAGGATCAATGACAATACAATAATTTCATAAACAATATATAATAGGTGCGGACTTATCGACTTTTTAGTCCATCGTTGTAAGAAATTAATATTATATCCTCTGGTAGCTCAGTTTGTAGAGGGATGGACTGTAGTGGTATATAATTTCAGTAATCCATAGGTCGCTGGTTCAAATCCGGTCCGGAGGATTTTTTTAGAAGAGTATTACTTTTAGCTCATACTACAATAGTAGTTAAAAAAACTAAAAACCGAACTAAAAAATGAAAAATAATTTTAATTTCCAACCCGCTTGGGATAAAATAAAGTGGTCAAGAAAAAAATCATCTACAACACATGTAGAATAAAACTAGAGTTATCAACAAAAAGAAAATAATTTTACCATCAAAAGCGTGGGGTGCTTTTTATGATTTTTACATTTTCTTCTTAGAGACTTTACTTTTACCAATATCTGTTTATTATCAAATATATTAATTGATATAGAGCACCCCACGCTTTTGATGGTAAAATTATTTTCTTTTGTTGATAACTCTAGTTTTATTCTATATGTATTGGAGATGATTTTTTGTTGACCACTTTAAATTTATCCCAAGCGTGTTGAAAATTAAAATTATTTTTCATTTTTGAGTTCGGTTTTCTAATAAAGCGTGTTGTTTTAGTTTTTTAAAACTATTATTTATTTAAGTTAACTTTTGTGTTAAAGTTTGAAAACTGGTGAGAATGTAATCCCTCAAGAAGTTGTGAGAAGAAGATAACACACTCAACTGGATTAGGTCCTGCAGGGAGTTCAAACAGTAATCTCTCAGTTTATGAGCGCGTCTACTTTTCTTTCTCCGCGGGATTCACTCAAACACATTTCATTTCCTTCTAATTCCCTTCAACTTTCAATCAATACATCCTTCTAATTCCCTTCAACTTTCAATCAATACATCCTTCTAATTCCCTTCAACTTTCAATCAATACATCCTTCTAATTCCCTTCAACTTTCAATCAATACATCCTTCTAATTCCCTTCAACTTTCAATCAATACATCCTTCTAATTCCCTTCAACTTTCAATCAATACATCCTTCTAATTCCCTTCAACTTTCAATCAATACATCCTTCTAATTCCCTTCAACTTTCAATCAATACATCCTTCAATCCCTTCAACTTACTTCAATCAATACATCCTTCTAATTCCCTTCAACTTTCAATCAATACATCCTTCTAATTCCCTTCAACTTTCAATCAATACATCCTTCTAATTCCCTTCACTTTCAATCAATACATCCTTCTAATTCCCTTCAACTTTCAATCAATACATCCTTCTAATTCCCTTCAACTTTCAATCAATACATCCTTCTAATTCCCTTCAACTTTCAATCAATACATCCTCTAATTCCCTTCAACTTTCATCAATACATCCTTCTAATTCCCTTCAACTTTCAATCAATACATCCTTCTAATTCCCTTCAACTTTCAATCAATACATCCTTCTAATTCCCTTCAACTTTCAATCAATACATCCTTCTAATTCCCTTCAACTTTCAATCAATACATCCTTCTAATTCCCTTCAACTTTCAATCAATACATCCTTCTAATTCCCTTCAACTTTCAATCAATACATCCTTCTAATTCCCTTCAACTTTCAATCAATACATCCTTCTAATTCCCTTCAACTTTCAATCAATACATCCTTCTAATTCCCTTCAACTTTCAATCAATACATCCTTCTAATTCCCTTCAACTTTCAATCAATACATCCTTCTAATTCCCTTCAACTTTCAATCAATACATCCTTCTAATTCCCTTCAACTTTCAATCAATACATCCTTCTAATTCCCTTCAACTTTCAATCAATACATCCTTCTAATTCCCTTCAACTTTCAATCAATACATCCTTCTAATTCCCTTCAACTTTCAATCAATACATCCTTCTAATTCCCTTCAACTTTCATCAATACATCCTTCTAATTCCCTTCAACTTTCAATCAATACATCCTTCTAATTCCCCTTCAACTTTCAATCAATACATCCTTCTAATTCCCTTCAACTTTCAATCAATACATCCTTCTAATTCCCTTCAACTTTCAATCAATACATCCTTCTAATTCCCTTCAACTTTCAATCAATACATCCTTCTAATTCCCTTCAACTTTCAATCAATACATCCTACAACTTTTAATTTCAGTCCACATTTCAACCGTAGGATCCACTCTTAATAAGAACAGTGGACTGCGATGGCCAGGACATGTGGTATTAACCTTTTCACTGCTGAGATATTTCCAGCCTTTAAAACCCTCCTTGCTCAATGCAGGGAGAAATATGGAAAAAGTTTATTTAGGTTCCTAAGAGATGGCAGTACATTACATTACATTATATGGAATTTATTGCCTTTTTTTTCAGAATAAAGAATATGCCTGCTTAGTTTGAAATCAATGCAATACGTATTATATAACTAGCAGGCGTTGGAGTTGAGAATGGATATACACACCCATAGCACGGCAAGCATTTTCTTTGCCAACGGATATACCCGTTCGTAGCAGTATAAAGGTTAATGGGGAATGACTTCTTGGCACTATCTTACCCATAGGTTCGTAATCTGCTTTCTTGCCTTAAACTAAGAGACCATGTTGAATGACTTGCTATAGGAAAACCAAATGGAGAAAGCATACTAGGTAGGCCAAGAGTGAGGTGGAGGATGATAATAACCATTTTGAGGGAAGTAAATTATACAGGGTGCAATTTTGAGGACGTGGCTGATTTCAAATACCCAGGAACAATAATCACAAATAGGAATGAGATGCACAAATAAATTAAACATAGGTTCAATTCTGGAAATGCATGCTATTATGTATTACAGAGACTCTTGACGTCCAAACTCCTTTCAAAAAACGTTAAACTGAAAATATATAAAACTATTATTCTACCAGTTATATTATATGGATATGAAACATGCACTCTTACTTTAAGGGAGGAAAGCAACGGGAAGCTACCACACATACAATCTCCTAGTAAAGCTGCAAAGCGTAGCATGAAAATGCTACGATGGCAGTGAAAGACCTGCCCTGGCAGAATTACTGTGGATGTATGTATATATATATATATTCTTAATGTTGTATTGTCTCGCAGGAGGCCCTGGCATTGAGTAGATCACTCATTCGAGGAGGTCAAAAAAGTATGAAAAGTAAAACGTTTGAAATGGTAAGGGCACCTCATAAGAATGGATGAAGATCCTTGACTGTAAAGCTAATGGAAGAAGTGGTAGAGGAAGACCTAGTGAACGTTGGATAGATGAAGTGAGGAGAACTATGGAAGCTAGAGATTGAAGGAATAAGATGCTTTAGACAGGAACCTCTGGCGACAAATCACTTTGGGTTGAAGGAGAAACACTGTATTGTGGATTATTCCAAAATAAAAATAAAATATATTTCTTTCACCACTCCGTGCTACAGTGTTTATGTTGAGTTGACAACACTGGACTGTAAGTGCAAATAATCTGAGTGTGGGAGGGGCGAAAGAAAGGAGAGAGATGGGAATGCAGGGAGGGAAATGATTTACCGAGGCAGAGAAATGGAATTAGTGTTGGGAGCACAGATCCGTTGTTGAGACAACACTGTCAGATATGAATTCACGCACAGAACTCTCACAGACGTGACTGTGATAATTGTAAATAAGTTAAACGTATGATAAATTACTTAGAAACACAACTTCAACCTAACGATAAGAAAAATGTCGTATCTAACCTCACTTTCTCGTAAAATAAATAATGAAACAACATCTGAAAAGAAATAAAAAGGAGAAAGATATTGCTGTAGTTGACTACAACAGTTGCGAAGCGGAAAATTCGATACGTCTTACTTTATAAAGGGCTTTGTTTTTCTACATAAAACACGATTATTATTTTATCGATTGTTCAATACTGAAGTTTGTTATTGCCGTTCTTTTCGCCTGGGATTTTGTGTGCGGTTCCAAACAGTTACCACACTTGAATTTAAAGGTATATGATTGCGTTGACGCGATACAAAGAAACTCGTAATCAAAAAACATATTCCTTATTCTAATTGCAGAATGCTATGCATCAACCAGCTAATCGCCAATTTAAAAAAACGATGTGAAGACAGGACAAAAAGAAACTCATAATAAAAAAATATAAATTGCTGATTCTAATTGCAGAATGTTATGCATAAACCGGCTAAGCGCCATTTTTAAAATATTGATGTGAAAATGGGACAGAAGGAAACTCGTAATAAAAAACATTCCTGATTCTAATTGCAGAAGGTTA
This sequence comes from Diploptera punctata, assembly GCA_030220185.1. NCBI lineage: Eukaryota > Metazoa > Arthropoda > Insecta > Blattodea > Blaberidae > Diploptera > Diploptera punctata. The sequence goes on along the minus strand of JASPKZ010010684.1, from coordinate 910,877 downwards.
GGCATAAACCGGCTAAGCGCCATTTTTAAAATACTGATGTGAAAACGGGACAGAAGGAAACTCGTAATAAAAAACATTCTTCATTGTAATTGGACGATGTTATGCATAAACCGGCTAAGCGCCATTTTTAAAATATTGATGTGAAAATGGGACAGAAGGAAACTCGTAATAAAAAACATTCCTGATTCTAATTGCAGAATGTTATGCATAAACCGGCTAAGCGCCATTTTTAAAATACTGATGTGAAAACGGGACAGAAGGAAACTCGTAATAAAAAACATTCCTGATTCTAATTGGTCGATGTTATGTATAAACCGGCTAAGCGCCATTTTTAAAATATTGATGTGAAAACGGGACAGAAGGAAACTCGTAATAAAAAACATTTCTGATTGTAATTGGACGATGTTATGCATAAACCGGCTAAGCGCCATTTTTAAAATATTGATGTGAAAACGGGACAGAAGGAAACTCGTAATAAAAAACATTCCTGATTCTAATTGGACGATGTTATGCATAAACCGGCTAAGCGCCATTTTTAAAATATTGATGTGAAAACGGGACAGAAGGAAACTCGTAATAAAAAACATTTCTGATTCTAATTGGACGATGTTATGCATAAACCGGCTAAGCGCCATTTTTAAAATATTGATGTGAAAACGGGACAGAAGGAAACTCGTAATAAAAAACATTCCTGATTCTAATTGGATGATGATATGCATAAACCGGCTAAGCGCAACTTTAAAAAATTGATATTTTGATGCCATCTGTTGCACTGGTTCATCAAGTAACTGTACGCACACTTTTAGCGCCAAATTTTTAAATATAACCTTATTGTTAAATAAAAATGTAAACACCATCAGTCCTATCTGAGATACTGTGTTTTGTAACAAATGACTATAAAACCACATCTTCATAAATGCTAATATAAGTTTTGCATCATGCAGATAAGCGCCAAATGTTCCCGCTCTTAGACTCTTGATGCGTAACTGTGTATTATTAGTATAGCGCTAAAGCTAAAAATGTAAAAAAAAATTAAACGTATTTTTCTCTAAATTTCGAAAATTACATAATGGTGCATAGCCGGTTGATGCATAACATCGACAATTTATCTCAGTAAAAACATTTTGTGGGATCTCAACTTTTTTTCACCCACACCCTTCAATATGTACGTTGGGTCTACTTTAGGCCTGCAATAGCCTGTAGCTTGTGTTAGATCTCAGAGGGACCATCTTGTAAACCAACTTGTGTTGTTATCAGGAACTCATTACAGATCCTAACGATGTGGTGACTTAATGACATCCACTCTCTGCTCCAGGGACTTTCAAACTTACGGCAGTTGGGCTCCTCTCAAGCGCCAAGTTATGAACGAAGAATCTTCGGTTTGTTCGTCACAAACATTATTATTATTATTATTATTATTATTATTATTATTATTATTATTATTATTACTATTATTATTAATATGGCATTTCATGGGAAGGACCCCATACAAAGTAAAATCTGTCTCCAGAATAAAATTTTAGAGAGATCTAATCAATTTAAATATCTTGGATATTATCTCTCTATCTGGGATGAAAAGGATATCCCTGAAAAAAATTACTAGTTATAAAAAAAGTTTAGGAATTATTAATCAAGTTATGAAACCATCCCTTGTACAAAAAACACCAGATTGCGTTTATATAACACTTTGGCTAGACCAGTGTTGACCTATGGTAGTGAAGCATGGACACTCAAAAGACAACATGAAAGCAGAATAACGGCTTGTGAAATGGCATTCATGCGCAGAACAGCGGGTTACACCAGATGGGATCGGAAAAGGAACACCGATATCTTACAAGAATTGAAGACTACGCCAATTTTGGAATATATTAAACAGTACCAACTAAATTGGAAACACCATCTAGAAAGAATATCCCCAAAGCTGTTTATAATTTTATATCAAGAGGACGAAGATCACTGGGCGGTCATATGAAACGCTGGAGGAAAAATTTTCTATAGGATCGTAACAGGCCTTGGCCTAATACTTGGAAGGAATTATTATTATTATTATTATTATTATTATTATTATTATTAGATAGATAGATAGACAGATAGATAGATAGATAGATAGATAGATAGATAGATAGATAGATAGATAGATAGATAGATAGATATATAGATCATCGGTTGATTAATGTCTTTGACATCGTCCGATTCATAATAGCCAATTTTGTCGGTCCATCCAATCTCCTGGTTGTAGATGTTTCTCCTTCATGTATAAACACATTCCCTGACTCCAGGAGGTTTTAGGTCTTCCTCTGCCTCGTCTTCCCTGAGGTTTCCATTCCAAAACAGATTTTGGCAGTCGATCCTCTTCCATTCGCTGGATATGTCTGTACCATCTTAATTGCTGAGTTTTAATATATTCTAAAATAGTGTCTTCAACCTTCATTTTCTCCCTTATAACTGAGTTCCTATTTTTTTCTCTTCTTGAAATTCTTCCGGCCCTTCGTATAAAATCCATTTCCGTTGCCAAAAGATACTTATTTGTTTTTGTTGTTAATGGCGAAAGTTCTGCTCCATAAGTAATGACGCTTTTAACAATTGTATGATATATATTCATTTTATTTTTATTACTTATATTTTTATCCCGCAATATTCCATTGAGGCAAGCGATTGCAAATTTTCCTTTGTTATTTCTATATCTTATTTCCTCTTCATAACTCCCATTTTTATTTATTTTAATATCTAAATATGTGATCTCACTACAAGATTGTTTCTCCAGTCTCCAAAATTAAATTTTGTTCTGGTTCACCAATTGATAATTTTTTTCTTTTTTTTTTACATTTTGCAGATGATCAATTGTTAATTGCACAAGATTATGAAGATTTAGAATATATGACTAGAAAAATAATAGAATAATATTATTATTAATATATTATTATTATTATTAATATATAAAATATAGAATTGAAAAAGGCAGATTGGTAGAAACAATGTTAAACGGAGTTTTATGGGACAAGAACATAAGAATGGATACAAAATTACAAATGTATTATCAACATCATCATCATCACTCCAGGGATTAGGCAATTGCCCGTTCCGACTTCATAATGCATCAGCCCAACGTCTTCTAGGTCTTCCAACATCACGTCTTCCTCTTGCTTGATAATTTCTTGCTAACAATGGATATCTCTCCTTACTCATTCCATCCATATGATCAATCCATTTCTGTCTGTAATTCGTGACCTTATCCAATAAAGGCTGTACTTTCAATTCTTCTCTTATATCCTCATTTCTTATTCTATCAAGTCTTGTACATCCTTTAACTTGTCTTAGGAACCGCATCTCCGCCGTCTGTATTCTATCCTTCTGTCTTTTCACTGGAGCCCAAGTTTCACAACCATACAATATTGTGGGAACCGCCATAACATTATACATTTTTATCTTTGTTTCTTTTCTAATTTTATTTTTGAATGTTCTCTGTATTGTTCCACACACTGTCTGAAATTTAATTACAAATTTATAAATCCATAATTCGAAGCACCGGAATTTCTAAAAAGTTAGTTAGACTTATACGAATGTGTCTAAATGGCACAAAGAGTAGGGTGCGTGTAGGCAAACAGTTTTCGGACACTTTTGAAATCAAGAATGGGTTGAAGCAAGGAGATGCACTATCTCCTCTACTATTTAATTTTGAACTAGAGCATGCCATTAAATCTTTAGAGAATGAGGAAGGCTTACAACTGAATGGTATTAATAAGTTGTTAGTTTATGCTGATGATGTAGTAATATTGGCCGATAGCGAGGAGATACTAAAGGCCAACACGCACACACTATTGAGTAACACTAAGAAATTAGGACTGGAAGTAAATATCAATAAAACTAAATATATGGTCACACGTAGAAATTCATTAAATAATGGAAATGGACAGCTAATGACAAATGAGGGAAATTTTGAGGAAGTGGCTGAATTCAAATACCTAGGAACAATAATCACAAATAGGAATGAGATGCACAAAGAAATTAAAAATAGGCTCAATTCTGGAAATGCGTGCTATTATGCATTGCAGAGACTCTTGATGTCGCAACTCCTTTCAAAAAACCTTAAACTGAAAATATATAAAACTATTATTCTACCAGTTATATTATATGGGTGCGAAACATGGACTCTTACTTTAAGGGAGGAAAGGAGATTACGAGTATTTGAGAATAAAGTACTTAGGAAAATTTTTGGACCAAAGAGAGATGAACAGACAGGTGAATGGAGAAGACTACATAACAATGAACTACATGGTCTTTATAGGAAGCCAGATATAATAAGAACAGTTAAGTCCCGTAGACTGCGATGGGCAGGACATGTTGCACATATGGGGAATGAAAGACGTGCATGGAAGCTTCTTGTAGGAAAGCCAGAGGGAAAACGCCCAGTTGGTAGACCAAGAATGAGGTGGGAGAATAACATTACCTATGATTTGAGGCAAGTAAGTTATACAGCGGAATGATTGGAAAGCCGGAAAGCATCGCCATGATAGGGATGTATGGAGAGCTTATGTCCGCGCGGCCATGAACCTACGGGTTCGATAGTGGTAGCGAGTAAGTAAGTATAATTCGAAGCACGGTGCAGACACTTAGCAGTTGAATAAAAATTTGACATTAAAACTATTGCATCGAATTTTCAACTTTTTCAGGCTGTATGAATTTTGTTGATATGTGCTTGACGTTCAGTATATTTTGTATGTATTTGGTTTGATATTTATTTATTTTTTTTGTGAATGTTAGAATATTGTAAAAGCCACTTTCACCCAACGATAGCACGAGAGAGCTGTTTTTGACAGCGTTATTACAGCTGCGAGTAGAAAATTTGTTGCCATACAGAAGTGGTAGAGACGTAACATATCAAGTAATATTCATTCACTCGGATTTTAACACAAAACAGTTGTTTAATTGGTATCGAATTTAATAAATAGGAAGTTCCCTTAAAATGAAGTATTCTTATGGTAGTACATAGTCGGTAATTTAGGCCAAGTTTCAGTTTTAGGTCTTTCTTTGTGCTTCTTTATCATTTATCTAGAGTCCGGATTTGAATGCAAAATAAAGTACTAAATATGAGATGCCCAAAGAAATTAAACATAGGCTCAATTCTGGAAATGCGTGCTATTATGCATTGCAGAGACTCTTGATGTCCCAACTTCTCTCCAAAAAAGGTTAAACTGAAAATATATAGAACTGTTATTCTACCAGTTATATTATATGGATGTGAAGCATGGACTGTTACTTTAAGGGAGGAAAGGAGATTACAAGTATTTGAGAATAAAGTTCTTAGGAAAATTTTTGGACCAAAGAGAGATGAACAACTCAGTAAAATCATTGTTTAAAAACACAATTATTGAACACACAATTATCAAATGTGTAGTTCGAAGGAATCTGTTCATTATTTGCTATATTCAACGTATTTGTTGGAGAGTCCATCCAACCATAGTAATTCTGCCCGAAGGAAGGTCCTTCATTGCAATCATAGCATTTTCATCCTATGCTTGCAGCTTAACCAGGGAATTATAGGTGTGGTAGCTTCGCGTTGCTTTCCACACCGGTGAAGGATGATGATGATAATGATAATGATAAGGATGATGATGATGGCCATATGATTTCGGAGACCGTTTGGACCTTAAAGTTTTCCTGACATTTGTCTTACAGGTGAGGAAAACCCCCAATAAAAGACCTCAACCAGTAGCCTATCCCGACCGAGAATAGTACCCAGGCCTGCTGTGTGGCAAGGCAGCACTCTACCTCGAGACTACACCGGTGAACATATATACCTTTATATATATATATATATATATATATATACTCTTGTCGTCCCAACGTCTCTCCAAAAAACCTTAAACTGAAAATATATAAAACTATTATTCTCCCAGTTATATGGATTTGAGACATGGACTCTTAGCTTAAGGGTGGAGAAAAGTCTATGCATTGAAAATTGAAAGAAGGAACAGGAAACGAAGACCAAGAACAACCTGGAAGAACAACATTCAAAGTTCAATGAGGACATTTGGTGTAACGGATGAAGACAACAGAGGACAGAGAACGATGGAGAACTTTAATTAAGGGAAATTTGTGAATGTTTGTTACAAACTGATAGTCTGTAAGTCCGTAGTTATTTGTTAATTCATGTTAGTTAAAAAGATTGCTTGGAGAAAACCCTCAATGTATTTCAGAATAAAGTTCTTAGGAAAATTTTTGGACCAAACACAGGCGAGCAGACAGGTGATTGGAGAAGATTACATACTACACCAGTTTAGTTTAGCGTTCATTTGTTTGTTAGCGTGTTTTATGGTAAGTTGGCTACACTGTCAGAGAAATAACTAATGCACATTTTATATTGTAAATATGGTGATTTTAGGTTTCTTTGAGCTCAACTTTTCACTTCATTTTAAAACATTTTTCACATTTTTTTGGGAAAAAAAGCAACATATATACTTATCATAAGTAATGCCACGAGTGATTTCCAAATTATCGATTTCGTGAGGAGTGAATTTATCTAGAGAATTTGGAAATCAAGAGTGGCATTTGTTAGGACTATTTAACGAATAAAATTAAGCTGTTTACTCACAAATCATTATTTAACTATAGTTATTTTAAAATATTTATATATTTAATGTAAACGGCGATGTTTGAAAACAAATGAGGAACGATAGGTAGCGCTTCATCTGCTTTTCCCTTTTTTTTTTTATCTGCAACCAGATCATACGATTTATTTGGGCCAAAGGAACGCAATATTGTAAGAATTCTCGCTAGTGGAGGAACAAAATGAAACACATCAAACTGGTCTATTAATTCACTTCTGATGTCGTAGGATGTAAATATGACAATTGTATGTTTTCTGGATTGTTACCTGGGAAAAAATACATTTAAGAAAGCGCAAACAGTGGTTTCTTTTTTTGGTGGTATAATCAATTGCTACAAATGTTTTTATATTAACTCCCGCATGCGGCATGTGTTGACATTCATGCACTATATATACAATCTGGTAGCCGTATTTCTCACAGGCTCAGTCACTGCAAAATAATGGTCAGACCTGTTCAGAACATTAAAAAGGAGGAGCTTTCTTTAATATGGTAATTATAACACTGATAAATATTTCATGAAACACGACTCTGATTGGTTGTAAAACAGAAATCATTGAAACGTGATTGGTCATTGACTCCCATTTGGGGATGAGTTAAATAGTCTCAGGTAATTATGCACATGCTGGAACAATAAATTCTGTGTTTTTCTGTTTTTATTTGAATTTATGTTGGTGGTGTTGAATCCCGAAGGGTCTTCTAGGCCTGTAGGACCAAGGAATATTGGAGAACTGTCTTAACAAAAGTGACCAGACAACAAAACTGATTGCCCCTGGATGTTTGTCATAAGCTGAATGTTTAGGAAGAAGGACACAAGTGACCCAAGTTTTAAAATTACTTTGATATTGATTTATGAGTTAATTTGACGTCGTTCAAGGTTGCAGTTCAACGGCCATCCACAACAATAATCGGCCAGCAAACGGTAGCCTTGAATGGCGCCAAACTGCACTTCCGTATTTCATGATCAATTAGCACTATTCAATATTATCCAACAAGAAATACAAGACCACATGTAACACCCAAAAGCTGACACCTTCTATTATAATGAGGCGTTTTTTTAGACATCAGAGGTTACGGACTACTAACTTTAACAATCATAAATCATCTTTTATTCCCTTAATACCTTGTTAAATGTTCATACCCTACTTAGCACATGTTGTTGTTGTTGTTTTCAAATGCTGGGCCTTGGCCACGAAGCCATTAGCGTTCTTGCTCTCCAATATTTCTCTATGGTGGATCCAACAGGTAATACTTCACAGGTTTGTAGATGTTCATCTTTATTGCATAGAGGACAATTTGGATTCGTGTAGATTCCTATTTTATATAAATGTTTGGCCAAATAGTCATGTTCTGTAAGCAGTCTAAATTTTGCTACTGTAGTTTTACGTGGAATTTCTGGAATATCTTGCTTCTTTACTAAAATATTCCATTTTTTGTCTTTGGCTTTATTACATAGGTCTTGGTTTTGTTTGATTTTATATTTGTTTTTAAGTCCACCACTGTGGTCTCGAGGTAGCGTGCTGCCTTGTCACGTAGCGGGCATGGGTTCGATCCCCGGTCGGGACAGTTTTTCTGGGTGAGGTTTTTATCGGGGGTTTTCCTCACCTGTAAGACAAATGTCAGAAAAACTTTAAGGCCCAAACGGTCCCCGAAATCATATGGCCATCGCAATCATTATCATTCATATTCATCTTAGATTAAGCTTAGGATTAGGGACTCTCCTGGCGCACCACTATCATCATCATGACCCATCATATCATCGAGGCAACGTAACCCCGCCTTCCAGGCGCCCCAACCTCAGAAGTAGGTTACGAGTACGCCATGCCAGGAGAGAACACCAGGAATGTCGAAAGACAAACTGGGGCATTTGCAAAAAAAAAAAAAAAAAAGAAAGATATATATATATATATTTGTTTTTAATTATTCATTTTACGGATGCGAATGGTAAGCTTTTAGTAGTATTCTGAATTAGATTGGAGCCTTTTTTGGCAAGAAAATCAGCAGTCTCATTTCCAGGAGTTTATGTGAATGGGTGAATTAACCACTATTACAAATAAAAAAACGGTTCCCGCTTAAAAAACGGTTATATTTATGCTGAAGTAACTACATAGCACATTAGTAAGGCTAAATACAGGGTGAGGCATAAGTCAGTTGTCCACTGCACATGATTGCAAGGACAAAAATGAGATTGGTTGAAGCTGGGATCTTCAGAATATAATCTCAAACACAACTGCTTGAGGTAATTGGCATTATCGAAACCGTAGGTTCATGGCCGCGTGGACATAAGCTCTCCACACATCCCTATTGGCCTAATGTCTTCCAACCATCTTCTGTATAATCTATTTCCCTGAAATCATAGTTAATGTTATTCTTTCGTCTTATTCTTGGTCTGCCAACTGGGGTTTTCTACCTCTTGTTTTCCTACAAGAAGCTTCCGTGCCCCTCTCTCATTCCCTATTCGTGCCATCTGTATCCAATGGTATATATTACTATGGAAAAGTATAAATATTAACGCAGAAATTAGATAAATCACCCTTTTTTACAATGACAAATGAAGGAAATGTTGAGGAAGTGGCTGAATTCAAATACCTAGGAACAATAATCACAAATAGGAATGAGATGCACAAAGAAATTAAACATAGGCTCAATTCTGGAAATCCGTGCTATTATGTATTGCAGAGACTCTTGTTGTCCCAACTTCTCTCAAAAACGTTAAACTGAAAATATATAAAACTATTATTCTTCCAGTTATATTATATGGATGCGAAACATGGACTCTTACTTTAAGGGATGAAAGGAGATTACGAGTTTTTGAGAATAAAGTTCTTAGGAAAACTTTTGGACCAAAGAGAGATGAACAGACAGGTGAATGGAGAAGACTACATAACAATGAACTACATGGTCTTTATAGGAAGCCAGATATAATAAGAACAGTTAAGTCTCGTAGACTGCGATGGGCAGGACATGTGGCACGGATAGTGAATGAAAGATGTCCAAGCAAACGGCTTGTAGGAAAACCATAGCAAAAGCGTTCAGTAGGTAGAAGAAGAATGAGGTGGGAGAATAACATTAACCATGATTTGAGGGAAGTCGATTACACAATTAACACTAAAATCCTTTAATTTTTAACAATAATAACAATAATAATAATGATAATAATAATAATAATAATAATGATAATAATGACAATAATAATAATAATGACGATAATAATAATAATGATAATAATAATGATAATAATAATAACGATGATAATGATGATAATAATAACGATGATATAATGATAATAATAATAATATTGATAATAATAATAATGATAATAATAATAATAATGATAATAAAATGATAATAATAATAATAATGACAATAATAATAATAATAATGACGATAATAATAGTGATAATAATAATGATAATAATAATGATAATAATAATGATAATAATAATAATAATAATAATAATAATGACGATAATAATAATAATAATGACGATAATAATATAATGATAATAATAATGATAATAATAATGATAATAATAATAACGATGATAATAATGATAATAATAATGATAATAATAATAATAATAATAATAATAATAATGACGATAATAATAATAATAATAATAATGACGATAATAATAATAATGATAATAATAATGATAATAATAATAACGATGATAATAATGATAATAATAACGATGATAATAATAATAATAATAATAATAATAATAATAATGACGATAATAATAATAATAATAATAATAATAGAACTTACTTGGATGGATGAAGGTCGATTAAATTTTGCTTACAGATATCGGCTTAAGGTTCTTTTACTAACCTGAAAAATCTTTACACTCGAGACCCGCGCCTTAAAGTCCCTACTGCAGAACTTATCTCTTACATGTTTGTCCATCCCTCGGGTCCTAGAAGCAAGGGACGTAATATGGGGACATTGTAACCTACATAAACTGATTTATAATGTAATATCATATGTTGTTTGTGGTGGCCATGTTGGAGAGGTGGTACCTTAGTTTATGATACCATTATGGTTTGTGTGAAGGCAATAAACGCTGTAACACTGGTTGTTGGTGGTTTGTTATCAACTTATATCCATTGTTGTGAGACGTGGAACTTCAATATTGTCATACAATAAGCCTGGCACAATTATATTCTATACTAATTCCGAGGTAAGTTCCAGCTGTACTGCAAACAAACTTGGATAAGGTATTACTCCGCCGACTCCGTTATTAAAAGGTAGAATACAGACGGTGGAGATGAGGTTCCTCACACAAGTTACAGGATGTACAAAACTTGATAGAATTAGAAATGAGGATAGAAGAAGAATTAAAAATGCAGCCTTTATTGGATAAAGTCACGAATTATAGACAAAAGTGGATTGATCACATGAATGGGATGAGTAAGGAGAGGTATCCATTGTTAGCAAGAAATTAACGTAAGTAATGCCACGAGTGTCATAAAGCAGGATTTTAATATCACAATAAATATGAAAGTTAAAGTTAATAATTTTATATTTTAAAATTCTTTTAATATTTAAATATAACTTAAATAAATAAAAACATCTAAATAATTAATTGTTGGTCATTGTTGAATAAAAATGTCTCAGTAACAATTAAAGAAATTGTATTACATAACAGTCTTTCTAAATAATGCTTTAAAAAAATGTTTCAAGTCATTGTTGCCAGAATTATAAATCCTTCTGTTATAACTGTAACAAGAACACCTGCTTAACTTCATATTCTTAAATGAAAGTAAACTAAATTCTGATTGGATGTTAAAACAATTAACTTTCTTGTTTAACAAATCAATTTAAACCTTATATTTAAAGAACTATTAACCAATAGAATTTAAAATAAAATCATGTGATGTAATAATGTTCTTTAAAATTATAAAAGAATTACACTAGTCATTCTGCATACAACTTTCAACAAAGATAGAAGCAATAAGAGTTCTCAAGATAAAATGTAATATTTAATACAAGAATAATTGATTCCAGAAAAAAAAATATTTTAATTGATAGTGAAGAATAATACCACTTAAATTTACTTAACCTGCTGGGATCCTGCAAAATTAATAAATTTGTAATTATTTCTACAAGAAACAGTTTTAAGTGATTTTAAAGTGTTTTCCTATCCAGTGTACCAACTTCCGACCTTGAGAAGAGAATCCGGCTCTACCGAAAATTAAACCCAACCTGAACCAGTAATTCTTTTTGGGACACTAATTCTTCTTCAAAATGTTACTACAACATCGGGCACAACGTGGGACCAAGCAATTACTTCTTCAGAATTTCTATAGAATTTGGAAATCAAGAGTGACATTTGTTAGGACTATTTAACGAATAAAATTAAGCTGTTTACACATCCATAGTAATTCCATAGTAAATATCCATCCATAGTAATTCTGCCCGACGGCAGGTCATTCACTGCAATCATAGCATTTTCATGCTATGCTTTGCAGCTTTACTAGGGTATTGTAGGTGTGGTAGCTTCCCGTTGCTTTCCACACCGGTGAAGGGTGATGATGATGATGGTCATATGATTTCGGGGACCGTTTGGGCCTTAAAGTTTTCCTGACATTTGTCTTACAGGTGAAGAAAAACCCCGATAAAAACCTCACCCAGAAAAACAGTTCCGACCGGGAATCGAACGCGGGCCCGCTGCGTGATAAGGCAGCACGCTACCTCGAGAGTACAGCGGTGGACTATTTAAATATAGGGATTTTAAAATATTTATATATTTAATGTAAACGTCGATGTTTGAAACCAAATCAGAAATGTGAGATTATGTATATTCACTGCAACTTGATCATATTATTTATTGTCAAATAGCATCGCAATATTGTAAGAGTGCACCCTAGTGGAGGAATAATGAAACACATAAAACTACATATTATAATCAAGATTACAGGTTATTCATTTATGTTTTAGTAAACAACTTAATAGAATCAAGGAATCTGTTCATCTTTTGCTATATTCAATGTATTTTTGGAGAAAAAATGCTCTGACCTGTTCAGATTATTAAAAAGGAGGAGCTTTCTTTATCACAAAAGCAGGAGCTGATAAAGTGCGAGGTGAAACACGACTGTGATTGGTTGTAAAACAAAATTAATTGAATCGTGATTGGTCATTGACTACCATTGGGGCATGAGTTAAATAGTCAAGCAAAAGGCAGGCGTGATGTCGGAAGACCTAGAAAAATTTTGGGCTGAAGCATTATGAAGTCGGAACGGGCAATTGCCTAATCCTTGGAGTGACGATGATGATGATGATGATGATGATGATGATGATGATGATAGATAGATCATCGGTTGATTAATGTCATTGACATCGTTGTAAAAGGGAAGATGCTAAGAGGAAGGAAAGCCTCTAATTGCTTTAAATTCTAAGACTTAGAGGAACCGACCTGCACATCTTCCCACCTTCACGTGGTGCAGCTGTTAGTAACTTATGTGGTGATGGGCTACTGGTCAGCATGGTGAGATATGGTATTACTTCCACTTCGTTACCATATCTCTTTTTATTATCAATTAAATAAAAATAAAACGTAGTTTTATTTAATTTTCATATTTATTATATAATTCAGTGACAGCTGTTTCGGTACACTGTACCTTCTTCAGACATGTTAATAAATTATGAATTGTGTTCCAACTGATCTAAGCAACAATACAACAATATTTATTTAAATTTTAAATTTAACAAAGGGGATTCATTCAAATCAAATTGAGAATTTAACAGTTTTTTACTACTTTTAAACTTATTAATTTCTACAGCCTCCAAAAGATCTAACTTCTTACCCTTATCACAAATATGTAAAATTTCAAAATTTGGATCGAAACAATGATTAAATTGGAATAGGTGGTTAGCATAGTTTGAATTTTCTAAATTTCTGTTATATGCTCTCATGTGTTCCTTTATCCGAGATATAAAAGGTCTACCAGTTTATCCTATATAGACATTGTCACATGTGCCACACTTCAATTTATATACACCTGATAATTTTTCTTTTTTTGTTTTGGTTTTATTGTTTTTTATTATATTTTGTAGAGTTTTATTAGTTTTAAATGCCACATTAATGTTCAACTTTTTGAAGTGTTTAGATATTTTATTTGAAAGCGGGCCTATGTATGACATTACGACATATTTCTTATTGTTTTCTTTGGGTACAGGAAAAACGTTGTTAATTGCTTTTTTGTAATTAATCTTCTTAATTAAACATTCTATAATTTCAGGGTCGTATCCATTATTAACAGCCAATTGTTTAATAATATTCAATTCATTATTATATTCCAAGGGTGAAAGAGGGATATTTAAAAGTCTATGAATGTAACTATTAAAGGCTGCCATCTTATGAGTATATGGGTGAAGAGAAGAACTATGGATAGTGGTATCAGTATGAGATGGTTTGTGAAAGATACCAAACTCAAACTTATTATCAATGTGTTTTATTGATAAATCCAAGAAATTTATACTATTATTTGTTTCTAATTCCATTGTGAAATTAATACTTCTGTGAATGTTATTAATAAAATTTAATTTTTTTTATCTTTCCTATCCAGTCTCTCTGGACTGAACACTTGTTGTTTTCCGACCCTGATAGTATTAGAGTATTCGAGGCCGAGGGGATTATTTCATCTTATCTTTTCTGTCAAATTCTTGCTAAAGGGCAGATCAGGCTCTTAGCTGTAGTGAAAGCAACTGATCTAAGGATGAACACCTGAAAAAAAAATCCCTGGTCCTCCAGATTGGGGGTTGATACAGGCCAGCTCCCTCCCATCAGAAAAAAATTGCAATGCTAAAAATCTTAATAGAGATAAACCGGTCAGATTAAAAGGAAGACGAATTCAAGCTACGGAAACGAACTCTGCTAATTGGAACCTGGAACGTACAAGGCATAAGAAATAAAATGGAGGAGATCCTTAAACAGATGGAGGATTTGAAGCAGGGCATAATCGTACTGACAGAAACAATGAAGAAAGGAGATGGAATAGAAACTTTAGGATCATATGTTCATATTTACAGTGATTTTCCCTTAAATTGGCAAAACTAGACTAGACTAGACTATGTGTTGGAAGTTCAGTTTCTTCTCAAACATACATCCCCTCCCCAGGCTCGCCAAGGAAACATCCAGTTTCCTGGATGCATCCTCGACAGTCGAGAAGGGAAGCAGTGGTCCATGAAATCGACTTCCGGCTACTTTAGGGCTTTATGTACCCTCTTTACCTTTTTGATAAAGATTCGTCGATAATAATGAGCGATAAATTTCTTCTCTAAGTTATTGGAATGTGGCGGACCGCAGTGAAAACGGAATCTTGTATAACTTTTATTATTACGTATATTGTATAATTAGACACACATTTAAGTGTTCGTTTTCTTCTGATTTATTTAAAATATTAAATTGACTGAACCAGCTGATGTATCCAAAAGGATACATTACGAATTTCTTCTTCTTCTTCTTCGGCTTTCCCCCACTTATAGGTTTGCCGTCTTCAGTTTCCATTTATCTCTATCATTCCAATCTCCCTCTTCCAAATTCCGATCATCCATTATAGTTCTGACGTAGGTTTTCCATTTCCATCTTGGTCTGCCACGTTTATTTCTTCCAGTGGGTGACCATTGGTATATATGTTTTGGCCATCTTTCATTTTCCATTCTTTGTACATGGCCATACCATTTAAGTGTTTGATTTTCAATCCTCTTAACAACAAATGTGGTGACATTCATTTCTCTCCAAAGGAATTCATTTCTTATTTTATCCTGTCTTGTTTTTTGGAGGCTTCTTCTAAAATAATCGAATTCAACTGTTCTAATTTTGTTCTTTTGTAATTCCATCAAAGACCAAGTTTCACTTCCATATGACAAAATATTCTGTATTATGATCTTATAAATTTTCATTTTAGTTTCCTTTGTAATATTTTTGTTCCAAATTATTCCATGTAATATCCTAGTTGCATTTTTTGCCATTGCAATTTTAGTCTGTACATCTCTCTCACAGGTACCTAAACTTGTAATTATTGACCCAAGATATTTAAAAAATTCACATTTTTTTTTATTTTCCCTGTTTCAAGTATGAGGTCATCCACATCCTTTCCCAAACACATATATTCTGTGTTCTGTAAATTTATATTCAGTCCCCATTTTTTATATTCTTCCATTAGTTTATTTATCATATATTTCATATCATCTTCATCCCCTGCAAAAATTATTTGATCATCTGCAAACAACAATACGAATTTAAGGGTTAAAAAGAATGATGATGATGATGATGATGACATAAAATATATAAGGTACAGTGTTGTAATGAAAGTGTGGCGACGGGAACAAAGCTAAGCTCGTGTAATTGGGTGGAGCCAGTTGAGCTGCTCATTAGGTTGGCAATTCAATTGTGAAAAGTTGCAGCAGTTTAAAAGTGATTATTTTAAATAACAAACAATTGATTTTTTTAATGCCCTCAAGTGCTGCAGCACTGACTCTCTGTTGTTGACCTCGTATTCATCCGCGAGCAGACTTATCATCACAATGTATCATCAAATGACCTCATTTTTCAAACACTCCACCATAAAGTAAAATTCAAAACCTGAAACATTACACTGGGCAACAAAAAATAAACTTTTTGCCTCAGAAAGAAAAATATGTGATTCTGATAGCATTTTTTCTCCTGAATTCAAATATCATATCGGGTTTTCTCCATCACGCAAGGTTTCCCAGAAACAGGAATTTATAATTTCAAACACTTTAATATTTTCTACATTCGTAACTACACAATATTCGAACATTCGGAGTCACCTAGAAAGTAAGAAATTACGATTTTCTGCTATATTTCGCCTGTGGAGCATCCCTCTTGATGGCACAACAATAATCGGCCAGCATATTAGGATTCCATTTGCCTTGATATCTCTTTTCCATAGCTGAAACCATTTGAGTTAGCTCATTTGGTTTTATTTTACAATGGACAAATGGACGAAAAAACGTTTATTAAAAAAATATTATTTAAATCCATTAAATGCTACACTTCTTAGAAATCTCATTTCAGCTGCTTCTTTGATCGTCTCTTATAGTTAAAACCCAAAATATTTCGGAAGACATGACATTTAATTTATATCACAAAATCTCAGCTGTATGAACAAGAATGGTACTAACTGTATATAATAAATAATAGTTTTAAAAAACTAAAACAACACGCTTTAATTAGAAAACCGAACTAAAAAATGAAAAATATTTTTAATTTCCAACACGCTTGGGATAAAATTATAGTGGTCAACAAAAAAATCATCTCCAACACATCTAGAATAAAACTAGAGTTATCTAAAATAAAGAATTTTACCATCAAAAGCGTGGGGTGCTCTATATCAATTTAATATATTTGATAATAAACAGATATTGGTAAAAGTAAAGTCTCTAAGAAGAAATCGCAAAAACCATAAAAAGCACCCCACGCTTTTGATGGTAAAATTATTATTTTTTTGTAGATAACTCTAGTTTTATTCTAAATGTGTTGGAGATGATTTTTTGTTGACCACTTTAATTTTATCCCAAGCGTGTTGGAAATTAAAAATATTTTTCATTTTTTAGTTTTCTAATAAAGCGTGTTGTTTTAGTTTTTTAAACTATTGTTTATTTTTTTAATTTTTAGTTTAATTGATTGCCAAACGAATGCCAGAGGAAAGGTTGCCAAAAATTGTTATGGAATGGATCCCAAAGGAAAGGAGGATGAGAGGAAGACCGAAGAAAACTTGGATAGAAGGGGTACAAGCAGCTATGAATATCAGAGGAATGGAGGAAGATCAATGGATGGATAGAGAGGAATGGCGTTTGGTTTCCGGAAGACGGCGACAGCTGCCATGATACCGGATGATGATGATGATGACGATGATGATTGTCATAACCTGGAATCCCATGAAAATTTAATTGCTTACGATATTTTTAGTGACTATGCACGAATATAATTATATATATTTTTTTAAAATTATTATCTAACATTATTGTAATATTTTCTAAAAAAGTCCTAGGGGCCGGATTTGAACCAGCGACCTATGGATTACTGAAATTATATACTACTACAGTCCACCGCTCTACAAACTGAGCTACCAGAGGATATAATATTAATTTCTTACAACGATGGACTAAAAAGTCGGTAAGTCCGCAACCTATTATATATTATATATGAAATTATTGTATTGCCATTGGTCCTTTACAAGTATACAAAGTTTCAAGTCGATCCAATGTTTTAAGTGGGTGAAAATCGTGTTGAAAGATTCCGTTACATAGATAGATACAGGTCAAGCTAATATAAAGCGTGTAATAAAAATATTGTTTTTCTATGCCATTAAAAAAACTAGGAGAAACAAAGAAAGCTATATATATATATATATATATATATATAGTTTACTTTAGTCTCAGGATGTTTTCTATATTTTGTTAAGAACAAGTGAAGAGGTTCTTAGAAGTATTGGTGATTCAACAAATGTTTACAGAACTCTCCTTTGTATGTTGACTTGAACAAGTAACTGTGCAATGAACTGTTGATGTAGTCCTACAGGCCACCCACCCTGTCTTTACATTATTACGT
Source organism: Diploptera punctata (assembly GCA_030220185.1). Lineage (NCBI taxonomy): Eukaryota > Metazoa > Arthropoda > Insecta > Blattodea > Blaberidae > Diploptera > Diploptera punctata. The sequence goes on along the minus strand of JASPKZ010010684.1, from coordinate 892,690 downwards.
CATTCCTCATTACGTACAGTACATCTTTATTACCTGCGTATGTTTTTTGTCCACAAAACTCGAAACGTAGTCTGTCAATTGACTTTAAATTTTGTACATACATGTTTTAATGTTTTAATACGGCGAGTGTTTACCCGCCATCTATTATGCTCTAAAACCATTAGGTGTAGGAGTTCACCTGAAACAAAAGTTTAAAAATCGCTCTAGCGTTCACAATTTTCAGTGTTTCACAAAGAAACTCTATATCGTATTAAAATAAACCGAGGTATGTATTATTAAAAAATTGAAGCCTCTAAAACCATTAGGTGTAGGAGTTCACCTGAAATGAAAATTTTAAAATCGCTCTAGCGGTCACATTTTTCGATGTTTTACAACAAAATTCGGTGTATTGTATTAAAGTGTACCGAGGTAGGTATGGTCAAAAAATGAGCGAAATCCGACAATTAGAAGTGGAGGTTTACCTGAAATTCGAAAATAAAAACTGACTAGCAACCGCCATCTTTGATTCGTCTCGGCGTATACCATAAAATTTAATTAAACTTTAACATTTCATTTATTTAGGCATAGCAACGTATGACAGGTAATAGCTAGTGTGTATATATATATATATATATATATATATATATATATATGTTAAAGATTTAATTATAACATCGATAAAGCGTCACTGCTATAAAGTAAAATAAATATTCTCTATCATTTGCTTACTTGATATAGTCAGCTACTAGATGGCAGTGTGAAGACCGAGTTCTCGCGACATCTAGTAATAATGGAGAGTATAATACATATATAAGAAAAATAAGTGTTTGAATTGGATTCGCCTGGTAGTGTAATGGATATCATGCTGAGGTACAGACTCAGAGATCCGGGTTCGAATCCCGTCCAGGCATTTATTTTTCTTATCATACCATATATATATATATATATATATGTGTGTGTGTGTGTGTGTGTGTGTGTGTGTGTGTTTTGTGTTTGTGTGTGTGATTGTTTGCGGTGGTCTAGTGGTTACGTTCCTTGACTCTAATCCCGTTGGTGTCGATGGATTTTCTTATTCTTCTTCTTCGGCTTTCCCCCACTTATAGATTTGCCGTCTTCAGTTTCCATTTATTTCTATTACTCCAATCTCCCTCTTCCAAATTCCTATCTAAGAGATCGTAGAACTGTCCATTCCCTATCCCTTCTCTATAAAATACTTCACACATCATCGCCTAATTATTTATCACGCCGCTTCATCAGACTATCCGACACACATAATCTTGACACTCGATCCCATCAGCACATTGTCCTTTATATCCCGCCTCATCACACTGTATATTATTCATTATCTTTTACGGTGTCACTTACCAAAACATGGAATTCCCTTCCACCCTATGTCAGAGACTGTCAAAATATAGCATCCTTCAAAAACAAACTAAAGAATTATTTAATAACAAACTAACTTATACACCTCACTGATAGTATTTCTTTTAGCAATATTAATATATTTAATTATTTATGTAAATAATATTAAGAATAACAAATATTTTTATTTGTTTTGTTTTAAATATTGTATAATCGTAAAATTAGTTTTCTATATCTCATTATTTTCCTGTTTTTATATACACTAGACAGGGACAATTTAATATGTCTTGCTTGTATACATTTTATTATTAGTTTTAGTCTTAATTTTAACTAATATTAACTGGTTGTATTATAGATCGTAATATGTATATTAGATATTATCTTTTGATCAAATTTTTACTTAGTGTTTAATATTAGAGTTAATTAAGATTGTTATATTCTTATGTAATATATGTTTGTCCTGGTGAGTGGAAGAGAAGGCCACATGGCCTTAACTCCACCAGGCTAAATAAATCTTAAATCTTAAATCTTAAAAAATACATCCATTATAGATCTGACGTAGGTTTTCCATTTCCATCTTGGTCTGCCACGTTTATTTCTTCCAGGGGGTGACCATTGGTATATATTTTTTGGCCATCTTTGATTTTCCATTCTCGATTGATTTTTAAGATGTAAAATGCCAAGGAATAAGTCCTCCGGGAAGGACTTTAAAGAGTTGGTCCGGAGTCTGAACATTTTCAGGTTCGTAAAAGAACCTTAAGCCAGTAAAAGACTCCTATATGCAAAATTTACTGACCAACTCTGACCTTAGTTCCGTATTAAATATCTCATTGAGTCGGTATGCTCACCATATGCCACTCATGACATCTGTGTGGAAAAAAGTAACTAAATTACCTTGGTCTAGAAACCTCTACCAAAGTAGAGGCTGTGGCTAGACTCAGAGCTCTAAAATTAATAACTCCATACCTTATCTGCTGTTAAAGCGATCCTAAAATAAACAAACACCAATTGTATCCTTCCGCCATTCGCGCCACAATTACTGTCACATTGACAGGGAGCACGTGTGAAGTATATAAGACATGTGATTGTTAAATGGGGTAGATTACAAGAAAGCTGGTGAGATTTTTCACTGAACTTGTGAAATACATTTAAAATAACTTTTTTTACCACTAGTCAAAGGTTTGCCAGACTTGTGTTTTATAAATTTAGAAGACGACACAGCAACAGAACACTCGACACCTTCAGCCATTTTGTTTCATGAGAATCGACTGAAGCATGACTCAAATGCATAATCCATATGTAATAAACTATTTTAAGTTGTAATTATTGATTAGGCATATTTTAGAATACATTCTATGTTTTGAATATTATTATATTCATTCACGAAGAATAACAAGTATATTCAGAGGACATATTTTTAATTTAATGAAGGGAACTACTTTTTCGCGTACTCATCGCTTCTACATCGTACGTCGGTGTCCATAACCAATAAAAAGCGAGCAGGTCACATGGTTTTGTTTTGATGAGGGTCACTTTAAGACCGGATAGACTTTAGTAAAGAATGTTCTAACAAGAGAACTGTTAACCATTGCATATCGAAACATAGTTTAAAATTTCTCCTACAGAAACATTGTGACGTACCAACGCTGTGTCAAAAAATATATATATATATTTCATTTTTAACTGCAAGGCACTAAAATCCAGTACCAAATCTCTCATTTAAACTACAGCGAAGTAATATAACTCCTAACTTGGTGGATTGGATAACCCTCACTACCTGTAGTCCACTATGCAACCGCCTCACTCCAGTTCGCTCTAGGACAAGTAGGGGCACCCATCTGCTACGTACAGCGGGTTGTCATTGCTGAACTCTGGCTTCGATTTGTATGCCTTGCAGTTAAAAAAGGCAGATAATTTCCTGGACACGGCGTTGGTACATCACAATGATTCTCTGGGAGACATTTCAAGGCAGATTTTGGCATGGGTTGGCAGTTTCTTTGTTAGTTTACGCAATTCCTGCGTGACGAATTTTTTTTTATAATTCTGTTGAACATTTCAGAAAATATTTTTCTATATATCTTGAGTTTTTTTATAGCTTCTGCCGTCTTCCCGTGCCAAACCTCCAAAGCCTACGATCTTGGGCACCTTCAATGCTTAGCCCTTACTGTCTTCATGTTTTCCTTCCATGTTAACTTTGGTCTCCCTCTTTCCTTCTTCTGTTCGGATGCCACTGATATAGTTGCTTCGGCCATCGCTCATCTTCCATTCTTAAAACATGTCCTAACCACTTTAATTCCTTCTCCTCAATTCTTTCAATTATGTTTTCTTCTGCTTCCATTATGTTTCTAATTTTCTTATTTGTGACACGTTCTAATTTTGACTTTCTGGCACTTCTGCGTAAATAATCCATTTCTAGAGCAATTAGTCTATTCTTGTATCCATTGCGTTTCTAATTTCTTTATTTGTTACATGTTCTAATTTAGACTTTCTGGCACTTCTGCGTATATAATCCATTTTTAGAGCTATTAGTCTATTCTTGTATCCATTGCGTTTCTAATTTCTTTATTTGTGAGATGTTCTAATTTTGAATTTTTGACACTTGTTCGTAAATAATCCATTTCTAAAGCTATTAGTCTATTCTTATATCCATTATGTTTCCAATTTCCTTATTTGTGACATGTTCTAATTTTGACTTAATGGCACTTCTGCGTAAATAATCCATTTCTAGAGCAATTAGTCTATTCTTGTATCCATTGCGTTTCTAATTTCTTTATTTGTTACATGTTCTAATTTAGACTTTCTGGCACTGCGTAAATAATCCATTTCTAGAGCAATTAGTCTATTCTTGTATCCATTGCGTTTCTAATTTCTTTATTTGTTACATGTTCTAATTTAGACTTTCTGGCATTGCGTATATAATTCATTTCTAGAGATATTAGTCTATTCTTGTATCCATTGCGTTTCTAATTTCTTTATTTGTGAGATGTTCTAATTTTGAATTTCTGACATTTGTTCGTAAATAATCCATTTCTAAAGCTATTAGTCTATTCTTATATCCATTATGTTTCCAATTTCCTTATTTGTGACATGTTCTAATTTTGACTTAATGGCACTTCTGCGTAAATAATCCATTTCTAGAGCAATTAGTCTATTCTTGTATCCATTGCGTTTCTAATTTCTTTATTTGTTACATGTTCTAATTTAGACTTTCTGGCACTTCTGCGTAAATAATCCATTTCTACACTTAATGTTTTATCCATGAAAATATTTTTCTTGTATTTAATAACTATACAGTCATAGAATGATGTTCATAGAATATAACATGGGATGTTTCTTCATAGCCATACATTAACATGGTGTATTCAGATACAACATATGTTTAAGAGCCATTATCTGCAGAATGGACACTAAGTGGCCGCTCTGACCAAGTCATCATGACTTTCAGATTGAAACGAAGATAAACACTGCAATATAAATGGCTTCAGGAAGGATTTGCGAGCTTTAATCTCACATAAATTCCCTTGAGAACTTTCCAAACGGCAATTTAATTCTCTATAATTCTATAGGAATACACTCGGTTATAATTTAAGACATGATTGATCGAAAACCACGTCAATTGTCAAAATGGTATTCAGCCTCTCCAGATTATTTTCTAAGTATTACTGTAATATTAGTGAATTGAAAGTGGAGCAGTAATCCTCTTCATGCCCGATGTTGTAGTAACATTTTGAAGAAGGATTGGTGTCCCAAAAATGATTACTGGTTCAGGTTGGATTTAGTTTTCGGTAGAGCCGGATTCTCTTCTCAAGGTCGGAAGTTGGTACACTGGATAGGAAAACACTTCAAAATTACTAAAAAATGTTTCTTGTAGAAATAATTTCACATTTTGTCACTTTGTAGGTTCCCAGCAGACTAAGTAAATGTAGGTGGTATTATTCTTCACCGTCAATTAAAATTAAATGATTTTCTTTTCTTAAATTAATTATTCTTTTTTGTATTAAATATTGCATTTTATCAGGAGATCTCTTCTTGCTTCTATCTTTGTTGAAAGTTGTATGCAGAATGACTAGTGTAATTCTTTTATAATTTTAAGACCATTATTACATCACATGATGTTATTTTAAATTCTATTGGTTAATAGTCCTTTAAATATAAGGTTTAAATTGATTTGTTAAACAAGAAAGTTAATTGTTGTAACATCCAATCAGAGTTTAGTTTACTTTCATTTAAGAATATGAAGTTAGGCAGGTGTTCTTATTACAGTTATAACAGAAGGATTTATAATTCTGACAACAATGACTTAAAACAATTTCTAAAAGCATTATTTACAAAAACTGTCCACCGTCATCATCATCATCATCCAGGGATTAAGCCTGTTGGCTCGTTCCTGTTCCATGAAAGCTAGAATTGTTAAAATTGTTCAGACCATCTTCTGTGTGGGCGTCCAACATTTCTCCTTCCGCGCGGTTTATAATTTAGCAATAATTTTGGAAATCTTCTTTCTGGCATTCTATCAATACGCTCTGTTATTTCCAGGCGTTCCTATATTTAATTATTCGGTCTATAAGTTTGAAAATATTTAGTTCCTTTCTTATATCTCATAATAATAATAATAATAATAATAATAATAATAATAATAATAATAATAATAATATTAGCTTTATTTTACCTGGCACAGTTAAGGCCTTTAGGCCTTGTCTGCCACTCAACCAGGTTTTTAAAAAAATACAAAATACAAAAAAAAAATAGTCTTACAAGTACATAAACAATTACATGTTATAAAACAATACAATACAATCAATGTTTATATCTTCATTTGTTTTCTTATCCAGCAGAGTAAAACTGTTATGTAATACAATTTCTTTAATTGTTACTGAGACATTTTTATTCAACAATGAACAACAATGAATTGTTTAGATGTTTTTATTTATTTAAGTTATATTTAAATATTAAAATAATTTTAAAATACAAAATTATTAATTTTAACTTTTATATTCATTATAATATTAAAATCCTGCTATAAAAGAAGATAACATTTTTGGTATACCTGTTCATATAAGTTCCAGTTGCAATGTAAAAAAAAACAAATCTAAGACAGCATTTTTATTGGGCGAATAACTATTTTACCATTGAGCGTGTAAGAAAATGTAGTTCGCAATATAAAACTCGAAATAGAGAAAATAAATAAACAAATATACGTAGCATATTATCTAGCTAACTAACTAACTCACTGGCACTATTGAACCCGTAGGTTCATGGCCGCGCAGACAGTTCGATATGCACCCTTTGTAGGTCAGGGTCGACCACTGGGGGTCAGTGTAGAGTACCTCGGAAATGAATGATTTAGAAAAACCTGGGATAGGCAACAAGAGTATACTTTATGTATGGATATACGACAAACAGTAACTCTGACTACAAAGAAGTGACAAGTGTTTTCCACTCTCTCTAACTAAACAATGCACAGTTAAATGCGATCAAGTGTTTACCAACTTGAATACGTCATCAAGAGGGCAAACATACAGCGATAAACTTGACTTCAATGTAACGCAATCCAGCGCACTAATTTGTGAACCAGGTGGTGACAAACTGTGACAGGAATTTCTGAAATCTACTGAATCACTTTCATTGAACGTGGAATGACATCAATGCAGACGATTGAAATATTTAGCCTTCAATCACTTGAAATGGAATGTTGAAGTTAGATTCCAGAATCTGTCCCAACTGAAATTATGTCTTTAACAATTCAATCAAAACTTTTATGTACACCCTTACATATTACAACTCACCAACATTGATTTGTACATATACGGGGTGTTTCAGAAGTAGTATTACAGTAGAGGAGACTCAGTAGATAAAGTTTTGATAAGCAACTCATGTCCGGAAACGTACAATTTCGTTAGAAAACAAGATTGAAGATCGAAACAGATGGCCTGATATCTCGTGTCTTGTGTTTTAGAATAAGTATTACAACTTTTAGGGGTTGTAGAGGGGACTAGTAGATAAAGTATTGATAAGGAACCCATTTCCGGAAACGTACCATTTCAATGTAAAATAAGTTTGAAGATCGAAACACAATGGGCTGATATCGTGTGTCTTGTGTTTCAGAATAAGTATTACAGACTTCTGGGGGTTGTAGAGGGGACTTAGTGGATAAAGTTTTGATAAGGAACCCATGTCCGGAAACGTACCATTTCGATGTAAAATGGGTTTAAAGATCGACACACAATGGGCTGATATCGTGTGTCTTGTGTTTCAGAATAAGTATTACAGACTTATGGGGGTTGTAGAGGGGACTTAGTGGATAAAGTTTTGATAAGGAACCGATGTCCGGAAACGTACCATTTCGATGTAAAATGGGTTTAAAGATCGACACACAATGGGCTGATATCGTGTGTCTTGTGTTTCAGAATAAGTATTACACACTTCTAGGGGTTGTAGAGGGGACTTAGTGGATAAAGTTTTGATAAGGAACCCATGTCCGGAAACGTACCATTTCGATGTAAAATGGGTTTAAAGATCGACACACAATGGGCTGATATCGTGTGTCTTGTGTTTCAGAATAAGTATTACAGACTTATGGGGGTTGTAGAGGGGACTTAGTGGATAAAGTTTTGATAAGGAACCCATGTCCGGAAACGTACCATTTCGATGTAAAATGGGTTTAAAGATCGACACACAATGGGCTGATATCGTGTGTCTTGTGTTTCAGAATAAGTATTACACACTTCTAGGGGTTGTACTGCACCTGTCGAGTCGGAGGAAGATCTTCTTGCACGAATTCTGACGGCAGCAGAAATTACTTGTATTGAGCACACATAGGTCTTGCGGGACGTGTGTATGAAAACATGCGCCGCAGGTACACTTTGTGCAACGAACAACACGTGGAACCACACTTGAGATGCACATAGGAAGTAAACCTACACTCAGTTCTCAATTAAAGCAGGATTTTAATATCATAATAAATATGAAAGTGAAAGTTAATAATTTTATATTTTAAAATTCTTCATCATGATGAACAAATTCGTTTTAGGCCATGTGGCCTGTACGGTAAACCTAGCGAAGATGGTCTTGATCTTTCCACCGATGTTTTGGTCTTCCTTGGTCCCTATGTCCAGTTGGAGTATATTGGAATGCCAATTTTGGAAGTCTATTTCTTGCCATTCTCCTCAGATGATTTTTCCATTCTTGTTGGTATCTTTGTATATCTTCATTTAAACTTGTTACTCACTCCAAGTTTTCCTCTGATAATAGTGTTCCTTTGGTGATCCAGTCTATTAACTCCTAACAATGATCGTAAGAAGCGCATTTGGCTTACTTGAAGTTTATGAGAGTTTCTTTTATTTAAAATCCAAATTTCACTTCCATATTTTAGAGCAGCTTTTGATGTGATGTTATGTAATCTTAGTTTTGTCTCTGTCCTCATCTGTTTACCAAAATGTCTTCGTATTACCCCATTCATTTTATTATATTTTTGTAATTTTGAATCAATGTCGCTCTTATACTCTGCAAATACACTTCCTAAGTAAGAGATCTGACACTTGTTCTATAATTTTTCCATTAATCTCAATTTTCACCCGTTGTATGTTTTTTCCACACATTGCCATTGTTTGGATTTTGATGTGGAAATTTTCATATTATATTTGCTGGCAATTTTGAATAATTGATATGCTGCTATTGTAAGCTATCTTCGGAATCTGATAGTATTATTTGATCATCAGCATATAATATTGTTTGAATTATTTTATTCCTAGTTATTGAAATTCCACTGTTTACTGTTTGTTTCCATTCTTGCACTATTCTGTTAATATATATATATTAAATAAGAGTGGAGATAGTCCACATCCTTGTCGAACACCTTTGCCTGTGTTTATGTGTTCTGTTATTTCTCCATCTGGTAATTTAATTTTGATTTTAGAATTTTGATATAAGCTTTGTATGGCTCGTATTACATGTGAGTGTATATGTTCTTCATGCAGTATCTGCCAAAGTTTATCTCGGTTTACATTATCATATGTCTTTTCATAATCTATAAATAGTATGTACAGTGGGAGATTAAACTCTCTCCTTTTTTCCATAATTTGTTGCAGGGTAAATATTGCATCTATAGTGCTCCTCCCTTTTCTAAATCCACATTGTTCTTCTTCCAAAAATGTTTCACTACTTACTGATAATTTATTTTTAATTATGTTGGCATATAATTTAGATGCAGTTGGGAGTAAGGTAATGCCTCGGTAGTTATCACATTTGTTTTTCTGACCTTTTTTATGTTTAATATTTAAATATAACTTAAATAAAGAAAAACATCTAAATAATTCATTGTTGGTTATTGTTGAATAAAAATGTCTCAGTAACAATTAAAGAAATTGTATTACATAACAGTCTTTCTAAATAATGCTTTTAAAAATGTTTTAAGTCATTGTTGTCAGAATCCTTCCGTTATAACTGTAATAAGAACACCTGCTTAACTTCATATTTTTAAATGAAAGTAAACTAAACTCTGATTGGATTACCTTTTTGATTTAACAAATCAAATTTAAAACTGGTATTTAATGGACTATTAACCAATATCATTTAAAATTACCATCATGTGATGTAATAATGTTCTTTAAAATTATAAAAGAATTACACTAGTCATTCTGCATACAACTTTCAACAAACATAGAAGCAATAACAGCTCTCCTGATAAAATGTAATATTTAATACAAGAATAATTGATTCCAGAAAAGAAAATAATTTAATTTTAATTGACGGTGAAGAATAATTCCACCTACATTTATTTAATCTGCTGGGAACCTACAAAGTGAATAAATGTGAAATTATTTCTACAAGAAAAAATATGTTTATGATTGTGAAGTGTTTTCCTATCCAGTGTATCAACTTCTGACCTTGAGAAGAGAATCCAGCTCTACCGAAAATCAAACCCAGTAATTATTTTTGGGACACTAATCCTTCAAAATGTTACTACAACATCGGGCATGAAGAGAGTTAGCTGCTTCAAAAGATCGCCACAATTTGGGAAAAGAATTACTTCTTCACAATAAAAACATTAAAATGAAAATATATAAAACTGTTTTTTTTTTTCCATTTGTATTATGTGGATGCGAAACACGGACTCTTACTTTAAGAGAGGAGAAAATATTACGAATATTTGAGAATAAAGTTCTTAGGAAATATTTTGGACGAGAGAAAAATTGACAGGCGAATGGAGAAGACTACATAATAATGAGCTACATGATCTTTACTGGAAACCAGATAATTATAATAATAATAATAATAATAATAATAATAATAATAATAATAATAATAATAATAATAATAATAATGTTTTATTTATTCTGGCAGAGTTAAGGCCATTAGGCCTTCTCTTCCACTCAACCAGCACAAATACACTGCTCAAAAAAATTAGGGGATATTGTAGAATAACCTATTAAGACTATGTTTTTTGGAATAGTATTAGATGCAATCACTTTCTATTACTCCAAGACAATGTAAACAAGAGTTTGAAGTTGTTACGTAACCTCGGTACCACACCAGAGGGCAGTGTCTATACTGTTGATGTGAAAGGGCGGTGTGGGGGTGAATGTTTTGTTGCTGTTTATAAATCCAGTCCAGTTCTCAGTTAGTGAATGACTTGCCTTAGGGACAGTGATGCCTCGACAACGTGATTTACCTGAACCAATGGCTTGGAGGGCCATAGGAAGGATGGAAGCTGGACAGACACAACAAGAAGTGGCACAAGCCATTGGGGTGTCTCAAAGCGTGATTTACAGACTTTGGAATCATTTTCAAAGAACATACTGTTCACAGAAGAGCCGGACAAGGTCGACCAAGGGCGACAACAGCAAGGGATGACCGTTACCTCTTGTTAACAGCCCGTCGGAATAGACAGCAGAATGCAACTCAACTGCGAAATACACTTCAAACAGCATCAGGACGCAAGGTGTCAACTCAAACTGTCCCTAATCGACTGCATGGAAGTGATCTCTATGCCCGTAGGCCCATGGTGTGTACCAGGTTAACTCCACAACACCGTAGAGATCGCACAAACTGGGCGGAGGAACATCGTGGGTGGAGGCATGCTGAATGGAGATCAGTTCTTTTTTCCGATGAGTCGCGATTCAACGTGGAATGTGATAGTCGGCGTATATTCATCTGGAGAGAAAAAGGGACACGAAACAATCCAGCTTTTGTACGTGAAAGATCCCCATATGGTGGCGGTGGATTGATGGTGTGGGCAGGAGTCAGTAGTGGTGGACGTACGGACCTCTACGTCATACAAGGTGGTACTTTGACTGCGGTAAAGTATAGAGATGAGATTATCCGACCTTTTGTCGTGCCTTATGCTGGTGCCATAGGTGATTCTTTTCTTTTTATGGACGATAATGCACGACGCCACAGAGCTGGCTTGGTGGACGACATGCTGGAAGTGGAGGGTATCGAGCGTATGCAATGGCCAGCTTCCTCCCCGGACTTAAATCCGATTGAGCATGTGTGGGATGCATTAGGCAGGCGCATTGCAGGCAGACCAGCACCTCCCACAACTGTTCCAGAGCTGGCCACGTATCCCCCAAGAACTCATTGCTAACCTCATTACATCAATGCCATACAGGTGTGAGGCAGTGCTGGCCGTTCGAGGAGACCATACACCATACTAAAGAAACATTTTCACGCATGTTAATGTTGCTTTGTTTGTTTGCCATATTCCTAATCAGGATCTCTTTGACATCTGGTGTGGTACAGAGGTTACGTAATGACTTCAAACTCTTGTTGACATTCTTTTGAAGTAATAGAAAGTGATTGCATCTAATACTGTTCCTAAAAACATAGTCTTAATAGGTTATTCTACAATATCCCCTATTTTTTTTTAGCAGTATAGAAATAAATATTTGACAAATATAGATATACACTATACTAATTATAAACAGTTAAAGATACATTAAATAAATGTCATGTACAAACAACATTTTATACGATAATAACAATACTTACGATAATAATAATAATAATAATAATAATAATAATAATAATAATAATAATAATAATAATAATAATAATAATAATATAATAATAATAATAATAATAATAATAATATAAATATGATAAATTATACGAGAAACACCAATTAATATATATATCTTACACTGGGTAATGATGAAGTCGAGGTTAGAGCAAATATAAATTTAGATTTCTTTTAAAAGATGCCAATGTCCAGCAGCCCCTTATTTCTTGTGGTAGGGAATTCCAGTTGCGAGAAGTGAAGATGGTATGTTATATATACAGATATAATAAGAACAATTATTTCTCGAAGATTGCGATACTCAGTTACGTATGGGAATGAAAGAGGGGCATAGCGAATGATTTACTATGAAAACCAGAAGGAAAATGCACAGTAGGTAGACCCAAATTGAGGTAGAAGAATAACAATCATGATTTAAGGGAAGCGGATTATATAGACGATGATTGGAAAACATAAGCTCATGATAGGGATGTATGGAGAGCTTACGTTCCCGAGGGAATGGGTCTACGAATTCGATAGTGCCAGTGAGTTGGTTAGTAAAATATGCCTTGTGAAACTAGCAATACATATGTAAAGTTGTTTTGTAATTTATTGCATTTTCACTCCATCATCGAGAGTGGAAATTGACTTTCAGATGAGGTCGGAACAAGTGGTATTGCTATAGAGTTCTGTTATGTGGGAGTTTGATGGGGAAAAACGTTGGATTATGACCTTTGAGTCCGCATCTCTGTATGTAAAGTGGGTAATAATCCAATTTCGCACAGTTCTCTGGTTGCCCAAGTTAATTCTCGTCTCGCACACGTGACCAGATGTGCGGGGAATCCCGACAAGTGTTTCCTCTTCTAAATGCAACACAACGTGTCTATACTCCTTGACTTGAGAGCAGCATAAATTAATGTCCCACAAATTATCAAGAGAAATGTTGTCTGAATACAAACTTCATGAACAGGAATTGCGTAAACTAAGCTAATTTTTTGAGCAAGTACAAAAATAGCCTCTTCTCTAATATCTATGTTGGCAAAGTTTCAGAGGCCTATGACGCTTCTAGTAAAGTAAAGTCATCCCACAACAGGCCTCAGGAGGCCCTTGGGGTAGTAGGAGGTTAAGGCTCCCACTTTTTCTAGACAATCGGCACTTTATGTCAGCCGGGTTGTCAGCCCTGCGTGACGGCCGCCTTTACCCCCAGAACAAGCGTCTGGTACTCATTTCCGTTAGAGGCTGAGTCGACCCCAGGGCCATAGTGCCGCCAGAGGGTTTGGGTCAGTTTAAAAATCCTGACCCCAACGGGACTTGAACCCTCGACCCTCCGGCTTGTAGCTCAGTGCAAGTGTCCTAAATTACGTCAGAGTTAAAAGGCTGCGCCAGTTAAATTCCACCTGCATGCAAATCTTTAAACTTGTTTTTCTACACTTGTTTGCATTTTTGTGCATTCAAAATTGAATGGAATTCACAAATTTTGTCCTAAAAGGTTCAAATTTTTACAGCATGTCCTAAAAACAATGCGTAACAAAGTAGTGCATGGGTTTCATGATTGAAGTAGTATTTTAAGAAATAAAAATAAAATGTATGCAATTTTTTTTTTGTAATTCCACGCATGAGATATTTTTTTTCTCCCTGTATATTCACATTATAAGAATTCTAATGCATGATGTTTTTCTAAATATTTTAGGGGTCTTGTAAAGAAATCAGACATTTTACTAAACAATTGTGGAACCCATTTAGTTATAATAATAATAAGTTGGTAAGAGGCACTCGAAAGAGCATTAAGTTATAAGTTTATGATTTGTCTTTTATGAGTTGGTTCAGTGATCCTGTCCATGTTCTGCATTGTTTGTAATGGTATCGCTCACACTTTTGGTCGCATATCTTGCATTCACACGAATCACTCGGTTGGTGGAATTTTGCATTTTTGCACATTTTGTGATGATATCCGTGTGTTGCTAAACCTATGATTCTGTGCCTTTGTGGTTGGTTACTTCCAGTCCACTCTCTGTTTACCATGGCATCTGAGGCGTAGAAATCTTCGTCGATCTCTTTTTCTCTCTGTTTCTTTTTTCGATGACTTTCTTATATGGCTCCGTTGCTGGCAGTAGTATCCTTTGCCTCAGGTCCTCTAGGAAGAAGGTTTCTCTGGCTAGCATATAGGCCATTCTATTTGGTGTGTATTTGCTTGCACCTAATGCCTTTTTGATGAATCTTGGTTTTACTTTTTCTAACCTCTCCATATCGCTGGTCGATAGTTTCTCCCATATCAGTTCTATCCCGTAGGTGACGATCGGGGTGATCACTGATGCGAATAATTTCATGGCTGTGACTTAGTTATAATATATACATTTTTTTTAAATATAATATTTAATAACTCATAAAATAAATGTCTCACAAGAATGAAACTTAAACACGTCTTTTTGTATCATGCAGTGAATGTTTGTACAAAACATTCAAGTGTCCAGCTCAAAAAATGTAGAAAATAGAAATTTCATCCATCACCCCCTTAAATTCTTTCTCAAAAGTAACTTGGATAAATTGTTTGTGATGTTATAACAGTGTTGCCAATTACTTATCGAATGTCCTTGTAATTTCTCTCAGGTAATTATTTATTTATATACAGAATTTTAATGTTTACACATCTTTCTTTGCCTAAAGTTTTATTTTTCTTCTCTACTCGTCTCTCTCCATCCAATTCATGTCCCCCAGTCCTCTTGCTCTCATTCCAGTTCTTATTTCCTGCATCCACGAGTTTCGAGGTCTTCCTCTCCTCCTTCTTCCAGGTGGACACCATTCCAATGTTTTCCTGGGTAATCTTTCTTCATGCATTCGTCGTACGTGCCCATACCAATTTAATTGCTTAACCGTATATAATCTACTATTGAATAACCAATATTCATTTTTTCTCTTATGACAATATTTCTTATTTTGTCTAATTTTGAACATCTTGCTGCTCTCCTCAAGAAATCCATTTCCATCGACATAAGTTTTTGTTGAATTTCCAAACTTCAGCTCCATATGTGACAGTACTTCTCACTATTGAATTATATATTTGTAACTTATTTTTCCTGGTTATATGTCTGTTCCATAAGACTCCATTCATCATTGCTGTTATTGCTCTACCTTTATTTATTCTGTTCTTAATATCACTTTCTTGTTTTTCCTCTTTATCTACTTTCACTCCCAGATACTCAAATTCTTCACATCCTCTAATATACCCCTTTTCATCTTCTAATATCAAATCTTCGGTTTCGGCTCCACATCCCATATAAAATGTTATTTCTAAATTTATTTTCAAAACCCAGTTATCGCATTCGTCCAATAATTTTCTGAACATAAACTCCATGTCTTGATATTCTTGAGCAATTATTCTCTGGTCATCCGCAAATAACAGTGTATATATTGTATCTGTTGATCCATCTCCAATTCCTGAACATTTTTTGGTCCAGTTTGACAGCGCTTTATGTATAAATATCTTGAATAATGTTGGTGATGTGCTACAACCTTGGCGAAGGCCTTGTGTTACTTTAATTTCTTCTGATACATATTTTCCAATTTTAATTTTAGATACTGCATTTTTATACACAATTTTTATTGCATTAATAATTGTATCATTTAGGCTCAATTCTGGAAATGCATGCTATTATGCATTGCAGAGACTCTTGATGTCCCAACTCCTTTCAAAAAACGTTAAACTGAAAATATATAAAACTATTATTCTACCAGTTATATTATATGGATGTGAAACATGGACTCTTACTTTAAGGGAGGAAAGGAGATTACAAGTATTTGAGAACAAAGTTCTTAGGAAATTTTTTGGACCAAAGAGAGATGAACAGACAAGTGAATGGAGAAGACTACATAACAATGAACTACATGGTCTTTATAGGAAGCCAGATATAATAAGAACAGTTAAGTCTCGTAGACTGCGATGGGCAGCACACGTTGCGCGTATCGGGAATGAAAGACTTGCATGGAAGCTTCTTGTAGGAAAGCCGGAGGGAAGGCGCCCAGTTGGTAGAACAAGAATGAGGTGGGAGAATAACATTAACTATGATTTGAGGGAAGTAGATTATACAGGGAATGATTGGAAAGCATTAGCTCAGGATAGGGATGTATGGAGAGCTTATGTCCGTGCGGCCATGAACCTATGGGTTCGATAGTGCCAGTGAGTAAGTAAGTATCATTTATGGCCATATCTTCTAATGCTTCCCACAACTTTTGTAAAGGTTTAGTGTCATATGCCATTTCTAAATCTAGGTAGTTATTGAAATATTATAACAATAAATTGTGTCCAATTTTTTATTCGAATTTATGTTGGTGGCACTGTATCCCCATTTTATTAGCTTGTTTTAAAACGCAGAACATCTTGGTGTATTCCTCAGTAAGGTTGTTTTGTTGTTTATAAAGTAGGATGTAGGAAACAAGAAGAAGTGAAGTAACAAACGCATAAGGTCGGAAGTTTGTGGTTACCTCGTAGAAACATGTGCTTTGAGAACTACATTGTTTTCACCGGCTGTTCCCTGTGAAATATTAATTCTACAACTACCTTATCTACAAAGCATGAACACCTTTCAATCTTTTTTTTTTAATTTCTTTCTTTTTCGTTTTTCTTTCGTTTACACGGTTCTTCCTTTTTGTTTATTACCTTTGTTACCCTTCTTTTTTATCTTATTCACACATACAAACACAAGACAGGACACACACCCAGACCCAAGGTGGAGATTTAAAATCCCCTACCCGCCGGGAATCGAACCCGGGTCGCCACGGCGACGGACTATAAAATATAAAAAATATATATTTTTAATTTATTTCTTTCTTTCTCGTTTTCTTTCGTTTACACTGTTCTTCCTTTTTGTTTTACCTTTTTTAACCTTTTTTATCTTATTCACACATACAAATACCGGGCTTCCAATATAAACCCGGACCGGCCTCACGGGGTTTCACCCGTCAGGCAGCGCTCTCTCCTCGTCCGCATTTCACTCTGCCAGCCGCTCGTCCTTGAACTAGTCAGTTTACTATCGTTCGACAAGATGAGACGTCAGCTGACATTAGAGCAGCGCATTTATGTGTGTAAATGTTATTATAAATACGAATCAGCTCGTCGCGTTCGCGAGGAATTTATTCGGAACTTCCCTGGACAATTACTCCTTCCAGATCGACAATCCACGATCTTGTGACTAAATTTGAAGAGAAATCATATGGGTGGTTTCAACAAGATTCTGCTACTGCTCATACAGCAGAGGAGTCCATGAATAAAATTAGGGAAGTGTTTGAAGATAGAGTGATTAGTGCTGGTGTATGGCCCCCTCGCTCCCCAGATCTAACAGTGTGTGATTTTTATTTGTGGGGTAGCCTGAAAGACAAAGTGTACAAAACAAATCCGCACACATTGGAAGAACTGAAGAACAACATAACAAATTAAATCAGAAACTTGGCAGTGCCCGAACTACAGCGTGTCAATCTAAATGTGTTTACTCGGTATAATGCCTGTTTAACTGCCGGAGGACATTTCCAGCATTTTCTATAAGGTAAGAAACAGTTCAAGGACAGGTGGCAGGCAGGGTGAATTGCGGGAGGAAGAGACAGCACTGCGTGCCGGGTGAAACTCCGTGAGGCCGGTCCGGTTTTATATTGGAAGCCCGTTACAAGACAGGACACACACACCCAGACCCAAGGTGGAGATTTAAAATCCCCTACCCCGCCGGAAATCGAACGCGGATCGCCGGTGTGGAAGGTAGGGACTCTACCGACTACGCCATGGCCACGGACAATCAAATACAACCCAACTACAAAGTAATGCAACTACAATAGTTTACGTACAGTTCGTATTATGAAGACAATATTATGATACAAAAAATATGAGGTAACAACTTCATGTAAAAAAATTCATCTGCATATGTTTGTCCTTAAAAATCTCGAACTGTAGTCTGTCGATTGACTAAAATTTTGATACAATCTTGCACTCGAATTTTCGCATGTTTTCTGCTATTTATGACCAATAATGCTCTAAAATCATTATGTATGGAGTTCACCTGAAAAGAAAATTTAAAAATTCCTCTAGCGGTCACAGATTTCGATGTAAAAGTAAAGTGGTCCTAGTACTGACCCTTGTGGTATTAGGAAGTTAATGCTACCAATTATTCTAGACAATCGGCACTTGATGTCAGTCCTGCCTGGCGGCCGCTTTTACTCCCAGATCAAGCGTCTATCACTCATTTCCGATAGAAGCCGGATCAATCCCAGGGCCAAGATGCCACCAGAAGGTTTGGGTCAGTTTAAAAATCTTGACCCCACCGGGACTCTAACTCTCGACCTTCCGGTTTGTAGTGTATTGCCTTAACCATACACGCTTCGGTGTTCCTCCAGTTTTCGATGTTTGACAACGAAACTCAGTATATTCTATTAAAATAATCTGGGGTACATATTGTCCAAAAATCCGAACATTAGAAGTGACAGTAAAGCACGCACTATTTGAAGCTTAAAAATAAATTTTAATGTATTTTTTGTTGCTACAGTTACGTCAGTTGCCGTGGAATACACATTTTTAAAAGTACGCCATTTTACTGAAACTGAAAATTAATTATTTGAAATTCTTTCATTAAAAACACAAAGTTTGTATTGATATATCAGTTATCGAATATTGGTGTTATCTGATATTTATCAATCAGCGGTTTCATTTTAATTAGAGATGTACAGTATATTTCCACGTACCACATCCTCAATATAAAATAATTGAATTGCTGTATTGTATTGCACGCAATTATTTTATCCTATCGAAAATATATCGGATTCCACAGTTATTTACATTATTATAATTTAAATTGGTGGCCGTGGTGGGAAAGTGTTTATATTTATTGCCTCTATTTCTGAGGGACGCGGGTTTAAACCATGCCGAAGTCAATGCAATTTTAGGATGGAAAAATTTAAGCAACAAGTCCTCCGGGAGAGACTTTCAACCATGGGTCCCGTGCCTCTAGATTTTCAGGTTCGTAAAAGAACAGCAATTCTGAATAAAAATGCCTCTGTGCAAAGTTTACTGGCCGTTACCCATACAAGTAATATCTTAGTTATCTGCTAGGTGTCTCTCTGAGGCGATATCCCCAACCCATATCACTCATCGTTATAATATTGTCCATGTCTCTGATCCATATAACATAATATACTCAGAAACCTAACTTTTCATTATATTATTCAACTGTTTGTGTGTGAAACCAAAACAAAAGAGTCAGAAGTCTAACTTCTCATTAAACTATTCAACTGTTTGTGTGTGAAACAAAAACAAAAGACAGTCAGAAGTCTAACTTTTCATTATACTTTTCAACTTTTTGTGTGTGAAGCCAAAACAAAAGACAGTCAGAAGTCTAACTTTTCATTATACTATTCAACTGTTTGTGTGTGAAACAAAAACAAAAGACAGCCAGAAGTCCAACTTCTCATTATATTATTCAACTGTCTGTGTGTGAAACCAAAACAAAAGACAGCCAGAAGTCTAACTTTTCAGTACATAATTCAACTATTTGTACGTTAAACCAAAACAAAAGACAGTCAGAATTCTAACTTCTCACTATACTATTCAACTGTTTGTCTGTGAAACCAAAACAAAAGACAGCCAGTAGCCTAACTTTTCAGTATATTATTCAACTGTTTGTGTGTGAAACCAAAACAAAATACAGCCAGTAGCCTAACTTTTCAGTATATTATTCAACTGTTTGTCTGTGAAACCAAAACAAAAGACAGCCAGTAGCCTAACTTTTCAGTATATTATTCAACTGTTTGTATGTTAAACCAAAACAAAATACAGTCATGAGTCTAACTTTTCATTATATTATATTGTAATCACACCCTTTAGTATATAAAAATATTAGCTTTAGTTATATAAAACTATAATTTTTATGCGCTTATTAATGGCATTTGTTTTGTTGGAATGAGTGAGGTGATGCACTGAACAATGGAAAGCAGCCCGTCCATCATAACAGCGAGTTGTTTAGCAACAGTCATTTGTTACAGACTAGTCTCCATTATTTCACAGAACAAGGTTTTGGAATGGGAATTACACATGCAATCATTACGTCTAACATCTCCATCTGTGCTGCTAGAACAAAGCTCTGGTATGACTTGCGATTTCAATAAAGTATTAACATTTGTGTCTTACAACCTTTATCCACGGCCATAACAGAAAAGTACGCATTTTCTC
The DNA here is from genome assembly GCA_030220185.1 of Diploptera punctata. Lineage (NCBI taxonomy): Eukaryota > Metazoa > Arthropoda > Insecta > Blattodea > Blaberidae > Diploptera > Diploptera punctata. The sequence continues at coordinate 872,150 of JASPKZ010010684.1, read as the reverse complement.
TAGATTTTATATACAGATTTTCAATGTTTACACATCTTTCTGTGCCTGAAGCTTTATTTTCCTTCTCCACTCGTCTCTATCCATCCACTCCATGTCCTCTTGTTCTCATTCCAGTTGTTATTTATTGCATCAATGAGTTTCGAGGTCTTCCTTTCCTTCTTCTTCCATGTGGACAGAATTCCAGTGTTTTTCTGAGTAATCCTTCTACTTGCATTCGTCGTACATGCCCATACCAATTGAACTGCATATATCTGATATAATCTACTATTGAATTTATTATATTCATTTCTTTTCGTAATGATTTTTTTTTTCTATTTTGGACATCTTGCTGCTCTCCTCAAGGAATCCATTTTCATCTACAAAGTTTTTGTTGAATTTATATCGGAATATTTTCTCCTCCCTTAAAGTAAGAGTCCATGTTTCACATCCATATAATATAACTGGTAGAATAACAGTTTTATATATTTTCAATTTAACATTTTTTTGAAAGGAGTTGGGACGTCAAGAGTCTCTGTAATGCATAATAGCACGCATTTCCAGAATTGAGCCTATGTTTAATTTCTTTGTGCATCTCATTCCTATTTGCGATTATTGTTCCTAGGTATTTGAATTCAGCCACTTCCTCAAAATTTCCCTCATTTGTCATTAGCTGTCCATTTCCATTATATAATGCATTATTATTATTATTATTATTATTATTTATTTTATTTTAGGACTGTTTCTGTTATTTACACAGGTATCAACAACCAAAATATACAATTTTTTTCTTCCACACTTCCCGGTCTTGCGTGTCTCCTTCTTTCATATTTCTCTTCTTCACGTTGTCTTGAATTCCCTTTATCTACATTGACTTTGGTCTATCACGTTTCCCTTTTCCAGGAGGTATCCATTTCAATACTTCTTTATTTGTTTCTGTGTCCCTTCTTCTCATTACATTATTATTATTACTATTGTTATTATTGTTGTTGTCATTGTTGTCATTGTCGTTGTTATTGTCGTCGTTATTGTCGTTATTGTTGTCATTGTTGTTGTCATTCTTGTCGTTGTCGTTGTTATTGTTGTCGTTATTGTTGTTGTCATTCTTGTCGTCGTTGTTATTGTTGTCGTTATTGTTGTTGTCATTCTTGTCGTTGTCTTTGTTATTGTCGTTGTTATTGTCGTTATTGTTGTCTTTGTTGTTGTCATTCTTGTCGTTGTTGTCGTTATTGTTGTAATTCTTGTCGTTGTCGTTATTGTTGTTGTCATTCTTGTCGTCGTTATTGTTGTTGTCGTTATTGTTGTTGTCATTCTTGTCGTTGTCGTTATTGTCGTTTTTATTGTCGTAATTGTCGTTATTGTTGTCGTTATTGTCGTTTTTATTTGTCGTTGTTGTTGTCGTTATTGTCGTTATTGTTGTCGTTATTGTCGTTATTGTCGTTTTTATTTGTCGTTGTTGTTGTCGTTATTGTCGTTATTGTCGTTTTTATTTGTCGTTGTTGTTGTCGTTATTGTCGTTTTTATTGTCGTAATTGTCGTTATTGTTGTCGTTATTGTCGTTTTTATTTGTCGTTGTTGTTGTCGTTATTGTCGTTGTTGTTGTCGTTATTGTCGTTATTGTCGTTTTTATTTGTCGTTGTTGTTGTCGTTATTGTCGTTATTGTTGTTTTTATTTGTCGTTATTGTTGTTGTTATTGTTGTCGTTATTGTTGTCGTTATTGTTGTTGTCATTCTTGGCGTTGTCGTTATTGTTGTCGTTATTGTCGTTTTTATTTGTCGTTGTTGTTGTCGTTATTGTCGTTATTGTTGTTGTTATTGTTGTCGTTATTGTTGTTGTCATTCTTGGCGTTGTCGTTATTGTTGTCGTTATTGTCGTTTTTATTTGTCGTTGTTGTTGTCGTTATTGTCGTTTTTATTTGTCGTTGTTGTTGTCGTTATTGTCGTTTTTATTGTCGTAATTGTCGTTATTGTTGTCGTTATTGTCGTTTTTATTTGTCGTTGTTGTTGTCGTTATTGTCGTTGTTGTTGTCGTTATTGTCGTTATTGTCGTTTTTATTTGTCGTTGTTGTTGTCGTTATTGTCGTTATTGTCGTTTTTATTTGTCGTTGTTGTTGTCGTTATTGTCGTTATTGTCGTTTTTATTTGTCGTTGTTGTTGTCGTTATTGTCGTTATTGTCGTTTTTATTTGTCGTTGTTGTTGTCGTTATTGTCGTTATTGTTGTTGTTATTGTTGTCGTTATTGTTGTTGTCATTCTTGGCGTTGTCGTTATTGTTGTCGTTATTGTCGTTTTTATTTGTCGTTGTTGTTGTCGTTATTGTCGTTATTGTTGTTGTTATTGTTGTCGTTATTGTTGTTGTCATTCTTGGCGTTGTCGTTATTGTTGTCGTTATTGTCGTTTTTATTTGTCGTTGTTGTTGTCGTTATTGTCGTTATTGTCGTTTTTATTTGTCGTTGTTGTTGTCGTTATTGTCGTTATTGTTGTTGTTATTGTTGTCGTTATTGTTGTTGTCATTCTTGGCGTTGTCGTTATTGTTGTCGTTATTGTCGTTTTTATTTGTCGTTGTTGTTGTCGTTATTGTCGTTATTGTTGTTGTTATTGTTGTCGTTATTGTTGTTGTCATTCTTGGCGTTGTCGTTATTGTTGTCGTTATTGTCGTTTTTATTTGTCGTTGTTGTTGTCGTTATTGTCGTTATTGTCGTTTTTATTTGTCGTTGTTGTTGTCGTTATTGTCGTTATTGTCGTTTTTATTTGTCGTTGTTGTTGTCGTTATTGTCGTTATTGTTGTTGTTATTGTTGTCATTGTTGTCGTTGTCGTTATTGTTGTTGTCATTCTTGTCGTCGTCGTTGTTATTGTTGTCGTTATTGTTGTTGTCATTCTTGTCGTTGTCGTTGTTATTGTTGTCGTTGTTGTTGTCGTTATTGTTGTTGTCATTCTTGTCGTTGTTATTGTTGTCGTTATTGTCGTTGTTGTTGATGTTATTGTTGTTATTATTATTGTTATTGTTATTATTATTGTTATTATTTATTATTATTATTATTATTATTATTATTATTATTATTATTATTATTATTATTATTATTATTATTATTCCTGAGTTTGATAATCACCCTCAATTTTTTTATTAAACTTACTAAAGTAGGAATCGATAGATTGAAGAAAGTTATTTTTATATTTGAGGAAAAGGAACTTCCAGGGGGGGGGAGAAGCTGTTATTCGTGATATTTTCTGATTGCTCACTCACCCGCTACTTGGGGAGGTCGATTTAAAAAGTTGATTGAAGTTTGGTCTGAAAATGTTCTCTAACTTGGATAATCAACGGAGCAGAAATATTAACAAACTTCAAGTTTTGTTGTCAGACATTGCACCCACCCCTTAATAAAGTCGGTAATGCAGCTAACATTTTTATACCATTTAAAAACAAGAAATCTCTCCAATATTATTTAATGTATGTGTTACGCAAAGAGTAGGGTGCGTTAGGCAAACATTTTTCGGATACTTTTGAAATTCGCAGTGGGTTGAAGCAAGGAGATGCACTATCTCCTCTACTATTTAATTTTGTACCAGAGCATGCCATCAAATCTTTAGAGGATCAAGAAGGCCTACAACTCAATGGTATTAATAAGCTGTTAGTTTATGCTGATGATGTAGTATTATTGGCCGATAGCGAGGAGATACTAAAGGACAACTCGCACACGCTATTGAGTAACACTAATAAATTAGGACTGGAAGTAAATATCAATAAAACTAAATATATGGTCACAAGTAGAAATACATTATATAATGGAAATGGACAGCTAATGACAAATGACAGAGATTTTGAGGAAGTGGCTGAATTCAAATACCTAGGAACAATAATCGCAAATAGGAATGAGATGCACAAAGAAATTAAACATAGGCTCAATTCTGGAAATGCATGCTATTATGCATTGCAGAGACTCTTGATGTCCCAACTCCTTTCAAAAAACATTAAACTGAAAAATATAAAACTATTATTCTACCAGTTAGCCTATATTATATGGATGCGAAACATGGATCCTTAGTTTAAGAGAGGAAAGGAGATTACAAGTATTTGAGAATAAACTACACTTCACCCCTACGCTGGCTAGATGATCGTCTATCTCTGTGATTAACACATGTGGATGTGAGGCCAGCAGCCGCCTGGTATGATAAGAACCTTCAAGGCCTGTCGCGCTTGGAGTGGAGTTTAGGAAAATCAGAGAGAAAGAGGGCTGTAGGAAGACCAAGAATAAGCTGGGAGAATGACATTAAACACGATTTGAGGGATATAAATTATACAGGAAATGATTGGAAAACGTTGGGTGAGGATAGGGATCTATCAAGAGCGTATGCAAGCGCGAGCATAAATCTATTGGTTTCATATTGCCTTGAGTTAGTTAGTTTTTTTTTTCCACCCTGATTCAAAAATCACGCTTCGCCACTGGTGTCTTAAAAGACGCGACAAAATAGAGTAGCTGTGTGTCCGGCAAGACTTGTGTTTCAGACACGCAGTGCGAAGTTTCATCTAACTTTAACAGCGGCTCTAGGAAGCCGTGTGGTTTCCGTCTTGCGTCGGGGCGGACAGGCAGGGAGACTAATGAAGTCCAGGGTTGGGGCGATTGGATTGAATGAAATTGAAAATGGGCGTCCATGACATCAAGTCTGCTTTCCTTTAAAGTGAATTACCTTTTCAAAGCGGATTAGCTAAATTGACTTATTTAAAAACCCTGCCTTTTAAAAACCCTTTTTACATTTTTAAATGTGTTCTTGTACCTCTGCTAACTTAGAAGTCAGAGAGCGCAGGAAACTCAGCAAATAAAATTAATGAGCTTCTGGAAATATGAAAATTCTATCCCGTACTTTTTTATTTATGTTTGAAACTTGACATGCCGTAGCACGCTTTGACATGGGCGCCATTCACTCTTTTTATTTTTACAAAAATATCTAAATTCCAAGGCCACCCAGTAACTCCATGGTCTTTATATAAAACGAACAAAGAATCAAACAAATGAAACTTAGTAAAAGCTATTCTAATATATATTCATTAAAAAAACATGAAGCTTTTTTGTATATTACATTCAGTATATATTAGTATATTTAATAAATATATACAGCTAATGACAAATGAGGGAAATTTTGAAGAAGTGGCTGAATTCAAATACCTAGGGACAATAATCACAAATAGGAATGAGATGCACAAAGAAATTAAACATAGACTCAATTCTGGAAATGCGTGCTATTATGCATTGCAGAGACTCTTGATGTCACAACTCCTTTCAAAAAATGTTAAGCTGAAAATATATAAAACTATTATTCTACCAGTTATATTATATGGATGCGAAACATGGACTCTTACTTTAAGGGAGGAAAAGAGATTAAGAGTTTTTGAGAAAAAAGTTCTTAGGAAAATTTTTGGACCAAAGAGAGATGAACAGACAGGTGAATGGAGAAGACTACATAACAATGAACTACATGGTCTTTATAGGAAGCCAGATATAATAAGAACAGTTAAGTCCCGTAGATTGCGATGGGGAGGACATGTTGCACGTATGGGTAATGAGAGACTTGCATGGAAGCTTCTTGTTGGAAAGCCAGAGGGAAAACGCCCAGTTGGTAGACCAAGAATGAGGTGGGAGAATAATATTAACTATGATTTGAGGGAAGTAGATTATACAGGGAATGATTGGAAAGCATTAGCTCAGGACAGGGATGTATCGAGAGCTTATGTCCGCGCGGCCATGAACCTACGGGTTCGATAGTGCCAGTGAGTACGTAAGTAAGTATATAATTTTTTAACCATCCAATATATAAAAATGGATGTTTGTTTGTTCGTATTTTATGCGCGGCCATACCGTTGATCCGATTTTGATGGGTTTTTTGCAAAATGTTCAGGAGATTCCCGGGATGAACATAGGCTATAAGAGAGTTGTGATACTCAACCCCTTCACCCCCAAAAACACCCTTTGTAGTGAACAACGTGAAATAAAGTCCCTATTTTGACGCTTAAATGGCTTACGCTGCCTAAACCATAACAAATACACCAAATTATTGTACACGGAATTGAGCATCTCAAAAAAAAACTCTACAAAGAAGCCCGCGACAGCATATGTTTATATTCTACGGATAACTCACAATAACCATTTTTATGCAACCTTAAACCATTGCAAACTGAAACCTACTCAGAAATTTCTCCTCAGAGGAGGTTAGTGAAGTACCAAGGTCGTGTGCAAGAAATTATCTGCCGATTTTAACTGCAAAGCACATAAATAGAAGCCAGAGTGCAGCAATGGCAACCCACTGTACGGAGCAGATGGACTCCCTGCACGAGTAAGAGCGGAGTGAAGTGAGGAGGAACTTTAAGTTTTAAGTTTCCTTATTACATTTGATTCGCCATTACGATCTGTAGCTCACCGTTATGTGGATTTCTCCACTCTCCCGTCTGTTCTTCTCTCTTTGCTACAAAATTTTCCTAAATTACTATGGATGGATGGATGGATATATATATATATATATATATATATACATACAAAGTATATATTAGGTAATACACGGGGTGCGTTGCTGCGCCTAAATAAATGAAATATTTAAAGGTTAATTAAATAGTATGGTATACGCTGACACGAACCAAACATGGCGGTTGCTAGTCAGTTTTTAATTTCGGATTTCAGGTAAACCTCCACTTCTAATTGTCGGATTTCGCTCATTTTTGGATAATACCTACCTTCGCTTATTTTAATATGATATATTGAGTTTTGTTGTGAAACATCTAAAAATGTGACTGCTAGAGCGATTATTCGATTTTCACTTCAGGTGAACTCCTACACCTAATGGTTTTAGAGGGTGCAATTGTGAACATGAGCCATCGAGAGACTTTATTAGACACAGACAAAAAATGTTATCAAAATTGGCCCAATCACGTAGGAGGAACAGAGTGACAAACACACGTAGAGATGAAATGAAAGTATTTGAGAGACAGTATTATGGTGATCCCTATAACAGTGTGAAACAAAACATCAATAAACGAAACGTCATTCATGTGTGTGTGAATGGAAGACAGGTTATTTCAGACCACAAAAACCTGTCATAATTACAAAGACCTACTCATTACAGAGTGCTCAAAGGGCTCTGCCGAAAATGTTTTCAAACTATTGTACAATGCAATATCTTTGTGGTTCCGTGCAGAGAGATTGTGGTGGGATCCCTGGAGAGTAGACAACCCGCTCTGCTGTCAGGTTAAATTTGCTTTCAGCACTGGGAGACATTGCAATTATACGCGAACCAATCCAAATTTTACTTGCACCAAATGCGATTGTTGAAACACCCAACTTTGCATTTCAGCGAAGCAACTAGGGGGGGGGGAAATGTATCTGATAATACATCTTCCAACGACTGAAATGTTTCCTTCTTTCTCTCTATTCTTGTTTATTTCGCTCTCTCTTTCTTCATTTCTCCTCTTCTTTCTTTCCTTTTATACTGTATTTATTCCTTTTCTTCTTTCTTTCGTTCCTTGTTTACTTTTTAGATATTTCTTTCTTTTGTTACTTCTTCCTTTCTTCCCTCTTTTTTCATTCCTTCTTTATTTCGACCCTTGCTTCTTTCCTTTCTTCCTTTCCTTCTTTCTTCCTTTCTTTCTAACCTTTCTTCTTTCCTTCGTCCATGTTTCTTTCATTCTTTCCTTCCTTCTTCCTTTCTTCTTTCCTCCATTTTTTCATTCGTTCTTTCCTTGCTTCTTTATTTCTTTGCTGATTTCATTCCTTTCTTTATTTCTTTCCTTCCTTCCTTCCTTCCTTCTTTTCTTTCATTCATTCATTTATTCTTCCTTTCGACCCTTGTTTGTTTCCTTCTTTGTTCCTTTCTTTCCTTCTTCCTTTCTTTCTAAACTTTCTTCTTTCCTTCCTCTATTTTCTCTTTCATGCTTTCATTCTTTCTTTCCTTCCTTCTTCCTTTCTTTCTAACCTTCCTTCTTTCCTTCTTTCGTTCCTCCATTTTTCCATTCGTTCTTTCCTTGCTTCTTTATTTCTTTACTTATTTCATTCCTTCATTTTTCCTTTCCTTATTTCTTTCCTTCTTTCCTTTCTTCCTTTCATTCATTCTTCCTTTCGACCCTTGTTTCTTTCCTTTCTTCCTTTCTTCTTTCTTCCTTTCCTTCCTTCTTCCTTTCTTTCTAATCTTTCTTCTTCCCTTGTTTCTTTCCTCCATTTTTTTATTCGTTCTTTTCTTGCTTCTTCATTACCTTATTTCTTTAGTTATTTCATTCCTTCATTCTTCCTTTCCTTATTTCTTTCCTTTTTTCCTTCCTTCCTTCTTTTCTTTCTTTCATTCATTCATTCATTCTTCCTTTCGACCCTTGCTTGTTTCCTTCCTTCCTTCCTTCTTTCCTTCCTTCCTTCCTTCTTTTCTATCTTTCATTCATTCATTCTTCCTTTCGACCCTTGCTTGTTTCTTTCCTTTCTTCCTTCTTTCTTCCTATCCTTCCTTCTTCCTTTCTTTCTAATCTTTCTTCTTCTCTTCTTTCTTTGCTCCATTTTTCCATTCGTTCTTTCCTTGCTTCTTCATTACCTTATTTCTTTACTTATTTCATTCCTTCATTCTTGCTTTCCTTATTTCATTCCTTCATTCTTCCTTTCCTTATTTCTTTCCTTTTTCCTTCCTTCCTTCTTTTCTTTCTTTCATTCATTCATTCTTCCTTTCCTTCCTTTTTCCTTTCCTTCTTTCCTTATTTCTTTCGTTCCATGTTTATTTATTTCCTTCCTCATTCCTTTCTTTTATTCTTTCCTCCTTTATTCTTTGTTTCTTTTCCTGTTTCTACCTTTATTTCATTGTTTCTTTTCTTCATTTAATTTTCTTTCCCTGTTTGTTTTATTCCTTCCTTTTTCTTTTCTTTCTTTCTTCTTTATTTTCTTCTTCATTTCTTTCCATATTTATTCCTATATTTTTTTCTATTATTCTTTCTTTCTTTACTTCTTCGTTCCTTCCTATTCTTACATGTTTATTTTCTTCTTCCTTTCAGTCTTTTATTCTTTATTTTTCTACTTATTTCTTTATCTTAGTATAATCTCACTTTTTATCCCACGTGACCTGTCCGGAGATTATTTTAAATTCAAGGATCACAAACATATATTTGTTTTGTCTACACAAAAGTGTACATGTACCGTTCTAACTCTTTAAGCCAAAAACAGTTAAGTCATCATAAAATGTAAAAATAAAAATACTGGGACTTACACGAGAGCAATGCAATATCCAGTAATGTGTTGTTACTGTGTATTTGAGGGGACTTACACGAGAGCAAAGCAACATCCAGTAATGTGTTGTTTTGAATAATTCGTTGGATTCAACATTTCAGCTGCATTTGTTACTTTAATTTCGTCTGGTAGCAAAAAAAAAAAGCTATCGTTGAAAGAGGAAAGTCGTGTTGAAATTGAAACATGTCTGGTTCCGTTGTGTCAATTCGGACGAGAGCGGCTTAACATTACGAAACATGTTTAATGTTTAACCAAGTGACGTATGCAGGGACTTCCCCGTCTGCTCCTCTACAACGTAATAAATTGAAGTGCATTTTAAAACCCGTTCTCTACCGACCAGGCTTTTCAATTGTCCTGCTTTTTCCTGACAATAAAAAACTCTGGGTACTACATCCTCGTATTCTGTGACAACAGAAATGTCTGTACTTGCTGCTGCTGTTATTTCATTTAACAGCGAGTTTTAAGTTTCCTCATTACATTTGATTCACCATTATAACCATGTCGCTCACTGTTTTGCGGATTTCTCCACTCTCCTTCCTGTTCTTCTCTCTTTGCTACAAAATTTTCCTAACAAGGGGACCTTAAACCATTTGCAAACTGAAACCTACTCAGAAATTTCCAGCAAAGATGCTTAGTGACGTACTAAGGTCGTGTGCAAGAAATTATCTGCCGATTTTAACTGCAAAGCACAGAAATAGAAGCCAGAATGCAGCAATGGCAATCCACTGTACGGAGCAGATGGACTCTCTGCACGAGTAAGAGCGGAGTGAAGTGAAGAGGAACGCGGCGCGGACGGTAGTGATGATTATTTAAAATTAAAATATAAAATTATGGAATATTCATCTGAAAGGTCCGTCTCCTCAACTTAATTAATTATTTAACTGTAGCGCTTTCGGGACTTGTCCCATCATCGGCAGGATTCAAACCTATTGTTTCACTGAAGATCTGGTAGAGGAGGTTACACGAATTGGGTTCGTTTTCGTTTAACAGATTGTTGTTGTTGTGAGCAGCTTTTATGATTTCCATCTCATGAAAGCAGCTCACAACAACTACAATCTGATAAACGAAAACGAACCCACCCAACTCCTTTCAAAAAACGTTTAACTGAAATTACATAAAACTATTATTCTACCAGTTATATTATATGGATGCGAAACATGGACTCTTACTTTAAGGGAGGAAAGGAGATTACAAGTATTTGAGAATAAAGTACTTAGGAAATATTTTGGACCAAAGAGAGATGAACAGACAGGTGAATGGAGAAGACTACATAACAATGAACTACATGGTCTTTATAGGAAGCCAGATATAATAAGAACAGTTAAGTCTCGTAGACTGCGATGGGCAAGACATGTGGCACGTACGGGGAATGAAAGACTTGCATGGAAGCTTCTTGTAGAAAAGCCAGAGGGAAAACACCCAGTTGGTAGACCAAGAATGAGGTGGGATAATAACATTAACTATGATTTGCAGGAAGTAGATTATACAGGGGATGATTGGAAAGCATTAGCTCAGGATAGGGATGTATGGAGAGCTTATGTCCGCGCGGCCATGGACCTACGGGTTCGATAGTGCCAGTAAGTAAGTAAGTAAAACGAATCCAATGCATGTAACCCCCTCTACCAGATCTTCAGTCAAACACCAGTTTTGAATCCTGCTGATGATGGGACAAGTCCTGAAAGCGCTACAGTTAAATAATTAATTAAGTTGAGGAGACGGACCTTTCAGGTGAATAATGCATAATTTTATATTTTAATTTTTAATAATACCTCAACGGAACACATCATGGGTCTTATAAAGTTCATGATTACTTAATCTATCAATTCATGTGTTGTATTACTTCCCTGTAGATTCAATAGGAAAATTGGAGCTGGATTTTAATGCCTTACAGTTAAAAACGACATATATATTTTGGACACGGCTATGATGCTTCCGCTTCTCTGGAAGAAATTTCTAGATACGTTTAGGCTGACAGATCACTTGTTAGTGGATTTATCTGTAAAGACAGGGTCGGACGGCACCCTTTGTATTTTACAGACCTCCAATGAAAGGATCTCATCTCATCCCTCTATCCACCGAGAGTCGGACAAGAGTTGGGCAGTTTCTTTTTTTAATTTTTTATGACTTCACTAGCTAATGCCCGGCGTGCGCTGCTGTGCCTAAATAAATGAAAATTAATGTGTTTTTATGTTTAGTTGAATAAGTAAAAGGAAAAATAATTATAAATTTATATTTTTTAGTTACCCCGTGCTGATAACCCGGCATTGCCCGGGAATCTACTCATCCCGATCTTCTTGGTATAAATGAGCTGAAAGGCAAAAATTAATGTACTTCTTATGATTAGTTGAATAAGTAAAATGAAAAATAATTATAAATGTATATCGTAATTATTTTAAGATTCCCCGTGCTGATTACCCGATGTTGCTCGCGAATCTTATTTCGTTATTCTTGGCATAAATAGGCTGAAAGACAAAATTCGTTTTTCTCAGTTATCAGTAAAAGAATACCCGCCATGCGCTGCTATGCTTGCACAGGAATCTACGTACTTGTCTCGATCTTCTTGGCATCAATGAAAGACAAAAATAGTTATTGTGAGTTATCCGTAAGAGATAAACATATGCTGTCGCGGACTTTTTTTGTAGAGCTTTTTGAGATATTCAAATCTATGTACATTAATTTTGTGTATTTGTTATGGTTTAGGCAGCGTAAGCCATTTAAGCGTCCAAAAAGTTACTTTTTTCACGTTTTCCACTACAATGGGAGATTTTTAAGGGTGTAGGAGTTGAGTATCACAACTCTCTTATAGCCTATGTTCATCCCGGGAATCTCCTGAACATTTTGTAAAAAGTCCCATCACAATCGGATCAACGGTATGGCCGCACATAAAGTACAAAAAAAAAAAGAAAACATTTTTATATATTAGAAGACTTCATTATTGGCTGTTTATGCTGGCAGCAGCGCATGCGTAAGGCGTCTGCTTTGCGTCACATAATGGAACTATGAAATGCAATATGTATGGACGTTTTCACTGATATTGATAAGTGGGTTTTTTTTGCGTTAGAGACCATGAAACAGCTGATAATGTTGTTTACAGACGCAGTTAGAATTATTGCTGTTTATTAACTTGAGAAGAGATCCATCATTAACCTTCCATTTCCTGACATATTGTATTTGCAGCCATTTTTAATCCATTACGTCAACAGGACGACTAATATATTCAAATCCATCACTGTCCCTCTCTTTCACCCTTCACTGTCCCTCTCTTTCACCCTTCACTGTCCCTCTCTTTCACCCTTCACTGCTTCCATCCTCATTTCAAAATAAGTTCTCACAAAAAAAAATGAACGGAAAAATGTCGCTAAGAGTTTTAGCGATCTTATTTACGAAAATATTGGTACACCTTACTTGAATCTTATATTAACACTAATTCACTAATTATGACTATTTAACTCATGCCCCAAATGGGAGTCAATGACCAATCACGTTTCAATGATTTCTGTTTTACAACCAATCAGAGTCGTGTTTCACCAAATATTTATCAGTGTTATAATTACCATATTAAAGAAAGCTCCTCCTTACAATATTGCGTTCCTTTGGCAATAAATAGTATGATCTGGTTGCAGTGATAAACAAAAGAAGCAGTAGAAGCGTACCTATCGTTTCTCATTTGTTTTCAAACATCACCGTTTACATTAAATATATAAATATTTTAAAATAACTATAGTTAAATAATGATTTGTGAGTAAACAGCTTAATTTTATTCGTTAAATAGTCCTAACAAATGCCACTCTTGATTTCCAAATTCTCTAGATAAATTCACTCCTCACTTCGTGAGTCGTGAATTTATCGATAATTTGGAAATCACTCGTGGCATTACTTATGATAACATATGAAAAGAAACATGTATGCCTGAACCGAGATTTGAACCCGAGACTTATTACTATATACGATCCCATATAAAAATCAATGTTTCTTTGCATGTTTGTTTGTTTGTTTGTTCGTACTTTATGCGCGGCCATACCGTTGATCCGATTATGATGGGATTTTTTGCAAAATGTTCAGGAGATTCCCGGCATGAACATAGGCTATAAGATATTTCAGATACTCAACTCCTACACCCTTAAAAACAGCCTTTGTAGTGAATAACGTGAAAAAAGTCTTTTTTTTTTCCTTAAATGACTTACGCTGCCTAAACCATAACAAATACACAAAATTATGTACACAGAATTGAACATCTCAAAAAGCTCTACAAAAAAGTCCGCGACAGCATATGTTTATCTCTTATGGATAACTCACAATAACCATTTTTTGTCTTTCATTGATGCCAAGAAGATCGGGATAAGTAGATTCCCGGGCAAGCATGTGCTGCCACACCATTCATGCGTTTGTCATGCGGCTTTTTTGCATGATGTTTTTGTTCAGGATGTTTCTGGGAAGGTTATAGGTTACACCAGAACTTCAATGCTCAAGCCCTTTACCCTTAAAAATCACCTTCTCTAGTGAAAAAACGTGAAAAAGTCGCTTTTTGTAAGATTAAATGGTTAAACATAACAAATACACAAAATTTATGTACACGGAATTGAACATCTCAAAAAGCTCTACAGAAAAGTCCGTGACAGCATATGTTTATCTCTTACAGATAACTCACAATAACCATTTTTGTCTTTCATTGATAAAAATTATACAGGGAATGATTTGAAAGTATGGAGAGCTTATGTCCGTGCGGCCATGAACCTACGGGTTCGATAGTGTCAGTGAGTAAGCAAGTATTGATGCCAAAAAATCGGGATAAGTGTAGATTCCCGGGCACGCACAGCGGCGCACGGCGGGTATTCTTTTATGGATAACTCAAAATAACGAATTTTGTCTTTCAGCTCATTTATGCCAAGTACATCGGGATGCGTAGATTCCCGGGCAACGCCGGGTAATCAGCACGGGGTATCTAAAAATAATGACGATATAAGTTTATATTTATTTTCCTTTTACTTATTCAACTAAATGCAAAAACACGTCATTTATTTAGGCGTAGCATCGCACGCCGGGTATTAGCTAGTGTATATATATATTCCACCGCTGTGGTCTCGAGGTAGCGTGCTGCCTTGTCACGCAGCGGGCCCGGGTTCGATCCCCGGTCGGGGCAGTTTTTCTGGGTGATTTTTTTATCGGGGTTTTCCTCACCTGTAAGACTAATGTCAGGAAAACTTTAAGGCCCAAACGGTCCCCGAAATCATATGGCCATCATCATCCTTATCATCATTATCATCATCCTTCACCGGTGTGGAAAGCAACAGGAAGCTACCACACCTATAATTCCCTAGTAAAGCTGCAAAGCATAGCATGAAAATGCTATGATTACAGTGAAGGACCTGCCTTCGGGCAGAATATAATGGATGGATGGATATATATATGTTTGTGTTAGAATTTCTGAGTAGCTCAGTTGGTCAGAGCGCTAACGTATAAAGTTAGAGGTCTCGGGATCAAATCCCGGCTCAGGCATTTATTTTTCTTTTCATGTCATATATATACTATTTTACTAATCCCAGCGGGAAACTATGTCCATGAACACAGGGAAGAAGTGGGGGGCTGCTGCTTTGCAGCCTACATCGTGGGGACGACAGAGCTTTTGGGGGTAGAAAGATATTCCAAAATGAAGATGGTGGCAACTTCTCTTAGGTAAAAAAACTTCTGGCGCGACAGGCCTACAAGGCCCTTAGCCTACCAGCCGGCTGCTGGCCTCACATCCACATGTGTCAATCACAGAGGTAGACGATAAACAGCCAGTGTAGGGGTGACATGTGGTCAGCATGTCGAGTCCCCGAGCCGTTATAGCTGGTTTTCTCAACCTGGAGCCGCTACTTATTGTAGCTACCCAATTGCCCCACGATGCTGGGTGGGCACCGGTCCCATACTGGCCGAAATACCGTGAGAAAATTTCTTACCTATGCAGACCCGAACCAGCGCAAGTCTCGTAGCTCTGCGCCAAGGCTTCCTGCCTTAACCGCTCGGCTACGGCGCGGGACAAGTAAGGGCACCCGTAAATCAAAACCCTAGAAACCACCGTAGGTTCATATTAACCCCCTAGAAACAGTAAGTTACCTCGGAGATAGCACAAACTGTATTTGTTAAGACCAGCTGCACAAACACAACTTGTTATCGATCACGACTGTCACCTGTATCGACTGAATCTGCACTAATTAGACGTAATCAAAATTCTGGTGATGATGAAGGTAGACGGGCGGGGAATAAGACGAATGGTAGGCAATTAGCCGGGCAGGTGAAGTTCCAAGTGGCCGTGACTTAATTTGTACTGAAATAAGAACGTTCCATTAGTATTCAACCTGCCGTGATTCACAGCACACCAATCTAACAACTTTTTTAACAACTTGTTTCTATAATAAAACATTAATTAATACAAAGGTAGGTTACAGTTTGGTCTCTAGTGAATTTGACAGACCTTCCCATGCATAGAAGAAAGGGAATGGAGAAGATTTCATAACAGTGAGATACGTCATATTTATAAGAAGCCACATATAATAAGAACAGTCAAGACTCGTAGACTGCGATGGGCTGGACATGTTGTAAGGAATGGGGAATGAAAGAGGGGTATCGAAGCTCGTAGATAAAAAGCAGAGGGAAAGCGGCCAGGAGGCAGGCCAAGATTGAGATGGGAGATTAACATAAACTATGACTTGAGGGAAGTAGATTATACAGGGTATGATTGGAAAATATTTTCTCAGGGTAGGGATGTATGGAGAGCTTATGTCTGCACGACCATGAGCCTACGGGTTCGATAGTGTCAGTGAGTTATAATAATAATAATAATAATAATAATAATAATAATAATAATAATAATAGTAATAATAATAATAATAAATAATAATTATAAAAAAATATTATTATTATGATTATTATTATTATTTTTATTATTACTAATTCCTGAGGAGAGCAGCAAAATGTTCAAAATTATAAAAAATAATAAATACGAGAAAAAATTAAATATCCAATAGTAGATTATATGAGTTGCACAAAGAAATTAAACATAGGCTCAATTCTGGAAATGCGTGCTATTATGCATTGCAGAGACTCTTGATGTCCCAACTCATTTCAAAACGTTAAACTGAAAATATATAAAACTATTATTCTACCAGTTATATTATATGGATGCGAAACATGGACTCTTACTTTAAGGCTGGAAAGGAGATTACGAGTATTTGAGAATAAAGTTCTTAGGAAAATTTTTGGACCAAAGAGAGATGAACAGACAGGTGAATGGAGAAGACTACATAACAATGAATTACATGATCTTTACAGGAAGCCAGATTAATGAGAACGATTAAGTTTCGTACACTGCGATGGGGCAGGTCATGTGGCACGAATGGGGAATGAAAAGAAGTGCATGGAAGCTTCTTGTTGAAAACCAGAGGGAAAACGCCCAGTTGGTAGACCAAGAATGAGGCAGGAGAATAACATTAACCATAATTTGAGGGAAGTAGATTATACAGGGAATGATTGTAAAACATTGGTTCAGGATAGGGATGTGTGGAGAGCTTATGTCCGCGCGGCCATGAACCTACGGGTTTGATAGTGCCAGTGAGTTAGTTACCTAGATTACATAAGGTATAAGCAATTAAATTGGTATGGACACGTACGGCGAATGCAAGAAGAAAGATTACCCAAGAAAACTTTGAAATGGTGTCCACCTGGAAGAAGGAGGAAAGGAAGACCTCGAAACTCGTGGATGCAATGAATAAGAACTGGAATGAGAACAAGAGGACTGGAGGACATGTAGTGAATGGATAGAGAAGGAAAATAAAACTTTAGGCGCTGAAAGATGTGTAAATATTAAAAATTTGTATATAAATAAAATTATTAAAAACAGTCATTATATTATTATCAAATTTAATCGGCTTCTGTCAACATAGTAAATATCATATTTGCCCATTAGATGCCTTTTTAAGGCGATGAGCTAACCACTTGTCACTCGCTGACATTTGTTAGGATATTAGCGTAATTTTCTATGTTAAGCAACTCCCGCAACGGAGCACACACTCCCTACGTGACGATGTATGGGTTAAAGACGACAGTCCTATAATACCACATGTGTGCATTTTTACTGCGCTACAAGCCGGAAGGTCGAGGGTTCGAGTCCCGGTGGGGTCAGGATTTTTAAACTGACCCAAACCTTCTGACGGCACAATGGCCCTGGGGGAAGGCAACGTAAAATGTTCCTATAATTATTATAATATCTATAAAGGTTCCGGTTGGCTTCAAATTTCTTGAAAAGTTTTATCTTTAAGGGGGGTAGAGTTTAAGTTGGAATATATCAATAATTGCAAATTTTTAGACCCAGCCTCTAACGGAAATGAGTACCAGACGCTTGTTCTGGGGGTAAAGGCGGCAGTCACGCAGGGCTGACATCAATTGCCGATTGTCCAGAAAAGTGGGAGCCTTAACCTCCTACTACCCCAAGGGCCTCCTGAGGCCTGTAGTGGGATTACTTTAATAATTTAATCTCCAAGTTCATAAAATCTACACCAGATGGCAGTTCAGAAGATGATGTTAACAACAGTTGGAATTTGAGTGAAGATGGAAGTAATACTATACTTTTGAAACCGGTATCGTGAAGACACACAACTTTGTGAGGTGAGATGTTAAAACATTTTCTCCAACTCATTTATTAATATAAATTCCTCATAGTGTTTCCTCCCGCTGTACATTTAATTACATTTATTTAATTCATTTAACTAAATATTATAATTTTCAAATCCGTCGGGTATCGAACTCAGGCCGGCTAGTCAGAAAGATGGCATGTTACCTGCTGAGCCACCACTGTGGATTTACAGTGTAACATCTTCATCTTCTTTTTCTTCTTCCTTTCCAGGATCAGGTCAATGCGACCTGTTCCGGTCTCAAGTCCATCGTTTTCTTGGCCGTCCCAAACATCTTTTTTCCATGCGGTCTGTGCGTAGTTGTTGATAGTTTTGGGTAATCTTGTATTGTCCATTCTGTCTAAATGTTCTTTCCATTGGTATTTGTGCTGTTCTAGTTTATCGAGCATTGAAAATACTGCAGGAAGAAGAAGACCAGGACGTCCACTCAAAAGACTTTTGGATGGTGTTTCTCTTGAGGCCGAAACAGGTCAACAAATTACCTAAAATTCGTGAATGTACTATGATGATGATGATGATGAAAATATCTCCAGATCATTTCTTATTGACTCATTTTGCAATATATCCCTGCGTGTACATCCTTTTCGGTTCTTAAACATTTTCGCTTGGAAATGAACAAGAGTTCCACCATTTTCAAGTAGTGTTCAAATTTTCGTCAGCTCCTGTCTGTACTCCGGGAAATATCGGATAAATCTACTATGTTTTCTTTCGATTATTGCCCGCTCACTGAATGTAACGCAGGTGTGTAGGGGATGTGAGAATTTGCTAAATTAATCACCACAGGAGTTATTTATGTTTTGAAGTAAATTCGAGCTGTATCCATACTGAAATTTCTAGCCTTGTGGACGTCCGGTGACTAGAAATATTTTGGAACGTGTATAAATGAATTGAATGGAAAATGAGCAATGTATGTATATACCCCTTAGCGAGTGTTTCATAACGAAGCTAGTTCAGTTACGCCTATGCGATGTTCTTCAATTAAGTAAAGCTAAGAAATTGGAACTGGAAGTAAACATCAATAAAACTACACAGAAATATATTATTAATTAAAAAAAACAAAACTTAGTTTTGGTAGTAAAAGATTCCGGGTTATGTGGCCGTGGTCTATAACTGGCGTTTCTTCCAGACGTTTCTCCTTCAACTGCGGAGGACATCTTCAGTGGCGAGCGCTAGAAGCTGTTGTTTCCCTGTCGTAGACTCGACTGCGACTCATTCGCAGTCGAGTCTACGACAGGGAAACAACAGCTTCTAGCGCTCGCCACTGAAGATGTCCTCCGCAGTTGAGGGAGAAACGTCTGGAAGAAACGCCAGTTATAGACCACGGCCACATAGCCCGGAATCTTTTACTACCATGATTACCGGCCGTGAAAGCCTGCATTCCACTATTAAAACTTAGTTTTATTTGAATTTCATATTTATTTAATTATATCTTAATAAATATGAAAATCAAATAAAACTAAGTTTTATTTTTATTTAATTAATAGATATGGATTTTCATCAAGTAAACACCAGCTCAATTATTGATTTAGGCTTTCACGGCCGGAGTTACTGTGATGATCTTCTAGAAGATTTCCGGGCTGTTGGCCGTAGTCTCGAGGCTTGTAGTTCCCCGTCGATTCGCCACAGACTGCGTCCGGCATCCTCTTGAGTCTCAAGACAACCCTTGAGGATGCCGGACGCAGTCTCTGGCGAATCGACGGGGAACTACAAGCCTCAAGACCACGGCCAACAGCCCGGAAATCTTCTGCAAGATCATCAGAGCAACTCAATTGATTATTTAGAAATATATTATATAATGGAAATGGACAGTTAATGGCAAATGAGGGAAATTATGTCCTAGTGTGGCATTTGTTTCAGTATTACTGCATAATGCGTAATAATACCTGCCTAAACCCAAAATGTATAGTGCCTTTTGAATCACCCTGTATACTATTGGGCGATAGCGAGGAGATACTAAATGACAACACGCACACACTAGTGAGCAACACTAATAAATTAGGACTGGAAGTAAATATGAACAAAACTAAATATATGGTCACACATTTAAATACATTATATAATGGAAATGGACAGCTAATGACAAATGAGGGAAATTGTGAGGAAGTGGCTGAATTCAAATACCTAAGGAACAGTAATCACAAATAGGAATGAGATGCACAAAGAAATTAAACATAGGCTCAATTCTGGAAATGCGTGCTATTATGTATTACAGGGACTCTTGTTGTCCCAACATCTCCAAAAAATATTAAAATGAAAATATATAAAACTGTTATTCTACCAGTTATATTTTATATGGAGTCCACCGCTGTGGTCTCGAGGTAGCGTGTTGCCTTGTCACGCAGCGGGCCCGGATTCGATCCCCGGTCGGGCCAGTTTTTCTGGGTGAGGTTTTTATCGGGGTTTTTCCTCGCCTGTAAGATAAATGTCAGGAAAACTTTAAGGCCCAAACGGTCCCCGAAATCATCCTGCCATCATCATCATCCTTATCATTATCATCATCACCCTTCACCGGTGTGGAAAGCAACGGGAAGCTACCACACCTACAATTCCCTAGTAAAACTGCAAGCATAGCATGAACATGCTTTGATTGCAGTGAAATACCTGCCCTCGGCAGAATTACTATGGATAGATATTCTATAAAAATTTATATTATTGATTGTTTAGTTCATTTTTAAGATTATTTAACTCGTGCCCCAAATGGGAATCAATGACCAATCACTTTTCAATTAATTTTGTTTTATAACCAATCACAGCCGTGTTTTACCTCGATAATTATCTATTTATATTTATCATATTAAAGAAATATTTATCAGTGTTATAATTATCATATTAAAGAAAGCTCCTCCTTTTTAATATTCTGAACAGGTCAGAGCATTATTTTGCAGTGACTGACTCTCCAACAAATACACTGAATATAGCAAATAATGAACAGATTCCTTCCAACTACACATTTGATAATTGTGTGTTCAATAATTGTGTTTTTAAATAATTATTTTACTAATTTGTTTCCTAACAAAAATGAGTGGGGCACGCCGTAGCGTAGTGGTTAAGGCACTGAGCTACAAGCCGGAGGGTCGAGGGTTCAAGTCCCGTTGGGGTCAGGATTTTTAAACTGACCCAAACCCTCTGGCGGCACTATGGCCCTGGGGTCGACTCAGCCTCTAACTGAAATGAGTACCAGATGCTTGTTCTGGGGGTAAAGGCGGCCGTCACGCAGGGCTGACAACCCGGCTAACATAAAGTGCAGATTGTCTAGAAAAAGTGGGAGCCCTAACCTCCTACTACCCCAAGGGCCTCCGGGTCTGTTGTGGGATCACTTTACTTTTACTTTTAACAAAAATGAGTTAATAACCTATAATGTTGGTTATAATATACAGTTTGGCGTGTTTCATTTTTTCTCCACTAGAGAGCATTCTTACAATATTGCGTTCCTTTGGCAATATATAATATGATCTGGTTGCAGTGATAAACAAAAGAAGCAGATGAAGCTTACCTATCGCTTCTCATTTATTTTCAAACATCGCAGTTTACATTAAATATATAAATATTTTAAAATAACTATATTTAAATAATGATTTGTGAGTAAACAGCTTAATTTTATTCGTTAAATAGTCCTAACAAATGCCACTCTTGATTTCCAAATTCTCTAGATAAATTTTGAAATCACTCGTGGCATTACTTATGATATTTTTGATAATTTTACATTATTTGGACCTAAACCCATGCACTAATTAATACTGTTCTATTCCCATAATATAATGTACTTCTAGGTTGAAGCTCCTATAAATACAAATAGATAGAAAGAAAATATTATGTTTTAGCATAGTTGTAAGAGTTCGGAATCTTCTATTTCAACAGAATGTAAATTCTAATGTACAAGCATAAAATGAAGCATTGGATGACAGTTGACTGCGGTAAATAAAGGTCATATCTGTGATTCCTGCGATATCTACATTTTAAATTGAATTTTTGTTTTTCAATAATCTAATAGCGTTTTAATCCCTGTTTCTAATTGAATGCGCACTATGATATATCCTATGAATTCATTTATTAAAACCTACCATTGCATAATTGAATTTTTATGATTTCTATTGGTAGAAATCCACGTGAAATTTGACACAAAACACATGGAAAATAAAAGTTTCTTCCTAAAGTGGTATCTGGACTGTTCAAAAGATTTTCAAGTGCCCCAAAATATTGTAGATTGTGAACAAATCCATACGTAAGAAAGAATTGTTATTCTTCTTCTTCTTCCTTCCAAGTATTAGGCCAAGGTCTGTTACGATCCTATAGAAAATTTTCCCTTATGGGAAATTCTCGTATAAGACTTGAAAGCATAATAATAGTCCCTTCGATTGGTTCTGGCCAAATGAAGGCAAGACCAGTGATGGGGCTGCCATCTTATAGCCTCTGGTCAGGCTTTTCTGGAGAAGAAAAGAAAATAAAGGAAAGAAGAAATGGAAGAAAGGAAGGACTCCCTAGCCCTCGGATGCCCTAATAGCGTCGGGGTCGAAAAAACAAGAGTTAACCAAGAGAGGTTAGATAGTAAAGTTTTAATTTCAATTAAAACTCTTACACCTATGAAGAAGCTTTAGTTGTTACGTCAGTTACCTTTATTTTCTATAATTAGTGACTAAAGTTTATTAAGTAACTAACACACTGGCACTATCGAACCCGTAGGTTCATGGGCACGTGGACATAAGCTCTCCATACATCCCTATCCTGAGATAATCTTTTCCAATCATCTCCTGTATAATCTACTTCCCTCAAATCATAGTTAATGATTCTTGGTCTACCAACTGGACGTTTTCCTCTGACTTTCCTACAAGAAGCTTCCATGCAAGTCTTTCATTCCCCATACGTGCAACATGTCCTGCCCATCGCAGTCTACGAGACTTAACTGTTCTTATTATATCTGGCTTCCTATAAAGATCATGTAGTCCATTGTTATGTAGTCTTCTCCATTCACCTGTCTGTTCATCTCTCTTTGGTGCAAAAATTTTCCTAAGAACTTTATTCTCAAATACTCGTAATCTCCTTTCCTCCCTTAAAGTAAGAGTCCATGTTTCACATCCATATAATATAACTGGTAGAATAATAGTTTTATATATTTTCAGTTTAACGTTTTTTGAAAGGAGTTGGGACATCAAGAGTCTCTGTAATACATAATAGCACGCATTTCCAGAATTGAGCCTATGTTTAATTTCTTTGTGCATCTCATTCCTATTTGTGATTATTGTTCCTAGGTATTTGAATTCAGCCACTTCTTCAAAATTTCCCTCATTTGTCATTAACTGCCCATTTCCATTGTATAATGCATTTCTATTGTCCACCGCTGTCGTCTCGGGGTAGCGTTCGGCCTTGTCACGCAGCGGGCCCGGGTTCAATCCCCGGTCGGGACTGTTTTCCTGGGTGAGGTTTTTATCGGGGTTTTTCCTCACCTGTAAGACAAATGTCAGGAAAACTTTAAGGCCAAAACGGCCCCCGAAATCATATGTCCATCGCAATCATCATTCATTATCATCTTAGGTTAAGCTTAGAATTAGGGACTCTCCTGGCTCACCATTATCATCATCATCATCATCATCATCATCGCCCTTCATATCATCGGGGCAACGTAACCCTGCCTTCCATGCGCCCCAACCTCAGAAGTGAGTTACAAGTACACCATGCCAGGAGAGAAACCAGGAATGTCGAAAGACAACCTGGGACATTCGAAAAAAAAATGTATTTTTATTTGTGAACATATATCTATTTTTATTTATGTTTACTTCCAGCCCCAATTTCTTAGTGTTACTTAATAGAGTGTACGTGTTGGCTCTTAGTAAAAAATTGAAATATATTTTAATATAGGATTTGTAAGTAAAGCAGTTAAATATATACATTAAAAGAGTTGTTAAAGTAGAAATAAAGAATAAATTAAGTTTATATTCAAAAGCTCTTTTATTAATTCTTTCTGGAATCAGATTGCAGAACAATCTCTTGAAAGCCGCTAGAGATGTAATGGAAAGTAAATTAAATGCAAAGCAAAGACTTAAAGTTATCTGGGAAATGAATGAAGATATAATAACATTTCTTAAAATCTCGACTCGTGCTGTCAGATGTATTTAATAAACTTCTCGTGTATTTGTTATTTTCTTGACAAACGCTTTCAAGTCTGCGAAGAGGAGAAAAGCAACTAATTTCTAAAGTTTTTAATGCAAAACAATGGCTGATGGAATAAAACTAGAGTTCGTGGTAAAATATTTAAAAAATCCGTAACGCAGGAACGGTTGGTATTAATAAGCTGTTAGTTTATGCTGATGATGTAGTATTGTTGGCCGATAGCGAGGAGATACTAAAGGCCAACACGCACACACTAAGAAATTAGGACTGGAAGTAAATATCAGTAAAACTAAATATATGGTCACACGTAGAAATTCAGTATATAATGGAAATGGACAGCTAATGACAAATGAGGGAAATTTTGAGGAAGTGGCTGAATTCAAATACCTAGGAACAATAATCACAAATAGGAATGAGATGCACAAAGAAATTAAACATAGGCTCAATTCTGGAAATGCGTTCTATTATGCATTGCAGAGACTCTTGATGTCCCAACTCCTTTCAAAAAACGTTAAGCTGAAAATATATAAAACTATTATTCTACCAGTTATATTATATGGGTGCGAAACATGGACTCTTACTTTAAGGGAGGAAAGGAGATTACGAGTATTTGAGAATAAAGTTCTTAGGAAAAAATTTGGACCAAAGAGAGATGAACAGACAGGTGAATGGAGAAGACTACATAACAATGAACTACATGGTCTTTATAGTAAGCCATATATAATGAGAACAGTTAAGTCTCGTAGACTGCGATGGGCAGGACATGTTGCGCGTATGGGGAATGAAAGACTTGCATGGAAGCTTCTTGTAGGGAAGCCAGAGGGAAAACGCCCAGTTGGTAGACCAAGAATGAGGTGGGAGAACAACATTAACTATGATTTGACGGAACTAGATTATACAGGGAATGATTGGAAAGCATTAGCTCAGGATAGGGATGTATGGAGAGCTTATGTCCGTGCGGCCATGAACCTACGGGTTCGATAGTGCCAGTGAGTAAGTAAGTAAGTAAGTAAGTAACGCAGGAACGGTTTCATGCTGGTAACTGACAGCATCATCATCATCGTCATTCTTCGCGGATTAAGTATTTGCCTGTTCCGATCTCACATCTGTTCAGCCCAGCGCTTTCTTGGTCTTCCTACCGATCTTCGTCCTCCACGATTATACATCAGCGCCATCTTTGGTATCCTATCCTCTGTCATTCTTTGCAGATGTTCTGTCCAATTGTTGCTGTGTTCTTCTATTTGTTGAAGAAGTGGTTGTACTTTTACTTCCTCTCTAATATTCTCATTTCTAATATGTTCTTCTCTTGTACAACCTTTCACAGCCCGTAGGAAGCTCATTTCCGCTGCCTGAATTTTACTTTTTCTTTTTTCCACAAATATGTTGAAATTTCTGCATTTTCTTATTTGTATCTTGTTCTTCTTCATAAGTTATATCGCAGCCCAAATACTAGAAGTGTGAAACCTGTTCCAACACTTTATCTTCTATTACTATTTTTGTTTTTACTGGGTACTTTCCATGGCTATACTACAGCTGTCGAGTCGGAGGAAGATCTTCTTGCACAAATTCTAAAGCTTATCATAAGTAATGCCACGAGTGATTTCCAAATTATCGATAAATTCACGACTCACGAAGTGAGGAGTGAATTTATCTAGAGAATTTGGAAATCAAGAGTGGCATTTGTTAGGACTATTTAACGAATAAAATTAAGCTGTTTACTCACAAATCATTATTTAACTATAGTTATTTTAAAATATTTATATATTTAATGTAAACGGCGATGTTTGAAAACAAATGAGAAACGATAGGTACGCTTCTACTGCTTCTTTTGTTTATCACTGCAACCAGATCATGCTATTTATTGCCAAAGGAACGCAATATTGTAAGGAGGAGCTTTCTTTAATATGGTAATTATAACACTGATAAATATTTGGTGAAACACGACTCTGATTGGTTGTAAAACAGAAATCATTGAAACGTGATTGGTCATGGACTCCCATTTGGGGCATGAGTTAAATAGTCATAATAAAGAAACCACCTCCTTTTTAACATTCTGAATAGGTCATAGCATTATTTTGCAGTGACTGACTCTCTAAGAAATACGGCTACCAGATTGTATGTACAGGATGATTCAAAATTGACTTTACAACTTTACAAGCTTACAGAAATTTATTTAGAAGACCTACAGAATTGGTTTTAATGTCATATGATAGCACAACTCATCACGTTTTCAACTACATAGTTTTATAGTACCTAGTTCTCTCACCGCGTGCACAAACGTAGTTCATATCAAAATGGCTGCTTTCACAGGTGCCGAGCGTGCTCGTTGTGTGTTTTTGTTCGAAGAAACTAAATCTGCGACAATTGTTCAGCGTAGATTTCGTACCCAGTATGGTAAGGACCTCCTAGCAGGCCAACAATTTATTCTTGGCACCAAACATTTGTTAGGACTGATTGTTCTGTTAGTCATTCCAAGCATACTGGCCGTCCACGTACGGCTGAAGCTGTTGTTGAACAAGTGAGGGATAGCTTTGCTCGGAGCCCTAGCGCACGCGGTGAGAGAACTAGGTACTATAAAACTATGTCGGTGAAAACTTGATGAGTTGTGCTATCATATGACATTAAAACCAATTCTGTAGGTCTTCTAAATAAATTTCTATAAGCTTGTAAAGTTGCAAAGTCAATTTTTAATCACTCTGTATAATGCATGCATGTCAACACGTAGCGCATGCGGGAGTTAATATAAAAACATTTGTAGCAATTGATTATACCACCAAAAAAAAATAGGCTAAACCACTGTTTGCACTTTCTTAAAAGTATTTTTTCCCAGAAAAATATAATTGTCATATTTACATCATACGACATCAGAAATGAATTAATATACAGTTTGATGTGTTTCATTTTTTCTCCACTAGAGTGTATTCTTACAATATTGCGTTCCTTTGGCAATAAATAATATGATCTGGTTGCAGTGATAAACAAAAGAAGCAGTAGAAGCGTACCTATCGTTTCTCATTTGTTTTCAAACATGGCCGTTTACATTAAATATATAAATATTTTAAAATAACTATAATTAAATAATGATTTGTGAGTAAACAGCTTAATTTTATCCGTTAAATAGTCCTAACAAATGCCACTCTTGATTTCCAAATTCTCTAGATAAATTCACTCCTCACTTCGTGAGTCGTGAATTTATCGATAATTTGGAAATCACTCGTGGCATTACTTATGATAATTCATTGAACATTTAAAACTGAAACGAATGGATTAAGAAGAAATTGCTGTGGTCTATCCGGGAATCGTGCCCGGGACCTCGTGAACTGTAGTCAGAACCTCTGGCTGCTGAAAGTTGAAATTTTGTTACAATCCAATGGAATAATCAGAAGGAAGGATAGTTTCCAGTCCAATGGAATAATCAGAAGGAAGGATAGTTTCCAGTCCAATGGAATAATCAGAAGGAAGGATAGTTTCCAGTCCAATGGAATAATCAGAAGGAAGGATAGTTTCCAGTCCAATGGACTAATCAGAAGGAAGGATAGTTTCCAGTCCAATGGAATGATCAGAAGGAAGGATAGTTTCCAGTCCAATGGACTAATCAGAAGGAAGGATAGTTTCCAGTCCAATGGAATGATCAGAAGGAAGGATAGTTTCCAGTCCAATGGACTAATCAGAAGGAAGGATAGTTTCCAGTCCAATGGAATGATCAGAAGGAAGGATAGTTTCCAGTCCAATGGAATGATCAGAAGGAAGGATAGTTTCCAGTCCAATGGAATGATCAGAAGGAAGTATAGTTTCCAGTCCAATGGAATGATCAGAAGGAAGGATAGTTTCCAATCCAATGGAATGATCAGAAGGAAGGATAGTTTCCAGTCCAATGGAATGATCAGAAGGAAGGATAGTTTCCAGTCCAATGGAATGATCAGAAGGAAGTATAGTTTCCAGTCCAATGGACTAATCAGAAGGAAGGATAGTTTCCAGTCCAATGGAATGATCAGAAGGAAGGATAGTTTCCAGTCCAATGGAATGATCAGAAGGAAGGATAGTTTCCAGTCCAATGGAATGATCAGAAGGAAGGATAGTTTCCAGTCCAATGGAATGATCAGAAGGAAGTATAGTTTCCAGTCCAATGGACTAATCAGAAGGAAGGATAGTTTCCAGTCCAATGGAATGATCAGAAGGAAGGATAGTTTCCAGTCCAATGGAATAATCAGAAGGAAGGATAGTTTCCAGTCCAATGGAATGATCAGAAGGAAGGATAGTTTCCAGTCCAATGGAATAATCAGAAGGAAGGATAGTTTCCAATCCAATGGAATAATCAGAAGGAAGGATAGTTTCCAATCCAATAGAATAATCAGAAGGAAGGATAGTTTCCAGCCCAATGGAATAATCAGAAGGAAGGATAGTTTCTTTCTCTTTGTGTTCAACGAAGCAATAAAAATCAAAGATGATAAACAAAGAAATGTAGCTAAACCTTGATGGCGAAAAATGAGTATCAGAGAAATGATCTTGAAGGCAGGAGGAGGGGGCGCAAGGACGCGCGCATGATGCATGTCTAGGTCGACACCTCCATTAACTTCAGCGGTTAGCAAAAAAAAAAAACCTGCAAAGTATTTATGGAGCCAATCTAATATAACAATGGCTGAGCGAAATTGAAGTGTAGTTTTTGTAACAGCTTATATCGAACATAATAGCGGTTGGACTTGATTACAGCAATTCGCTGGCACTATCAAACCTGTAGCTTCAAGGTCACGTGGACATAAGCTCCCCATGCATCCCTATTCTGAGCTAGTACTTCCCTATCATCTCCTGTATGAACTACTTCCCTCAAATCATAATTAATATTATTCTCGTCACCTCATTCTTTGGCTAAAACTACCAACTGGACGTTTTTCCCCTTCCGGTTTTCCTACAAGAAGCGTCCCATGCGCACCTTCTTGGTCAGCTATATACCAACTGCGGGTTTTTCCCCCTTCTGGGTTTCCCTACAAGAAGCTGCCATGGCACCTCTTTCCATCCACCACCGACCATCATGCCACATGTCCTAAAAAACCCATCGCAGTCTATGAGACTTAACTGTTCGTATTATATCTGGGTAGCGTGTAGCCTTGTCATGCAGTAGGCCCGGGTTAGATTCCCGGTCGGGGGAGGCTCCTGGGTGAATATTTTTGGGGTTTTTTCTTCACATGTAAAACAAATGTCAGGAAACTTATGGCCCAACGGTCCCCGAAAATCATCAGGCCATCATCATGATCCTTATCATCATCATCATCATCATCCTTCACCGGTGTGGAAAGCAACGGGAAGCTATCACAACCTATAATTCCCTAGTAAAGCTGCAAAGCATAGCATGAAAATGCTATGATTGCAGTGAAAGACCTGCCCTCGGGCACAATTACTATGTATGGATAGATTATATCTGGCTTCCTATAAAGAACATGTAGTTCATTGTTATGTAGTCTTCTCCATTCACCTGTCTGTTCATCTCTCTTTGGTCTAAAACTTTTCCTAAGAACTTTATTGTCAAATACTCGTAATCTCCTTTCCTTCCTGAAAGTAAGAGTCCATGTTTCCGATTCCGATTGAGGGTCTTTCCACTTTTCAGCGGTTGCCCTTTTACCAGCCGGCTGCTGGCCCTTCACATCCACATGTGTCAATCACAGAGGTAGATGATCAACAGCCAGTGTAGGGGTGACATGTGGTTAGCATGTCGAGTCCCCCAGCCGTTATAGCTGGTTCCTCAACCTGGAGCCGCTACTTATTGTAGCTACCCAATTGCCTCACGATGCTGGGTGGGCACCGGTCCCATACTGGCCGAAATACCATGAGCAAATTTCTTCCCCCATGGAGACTCGAACTAGCGGAAGTCCCGTAGCTCTGCGCCAAGGCTTCCTACCTTAACCGCTCGGCTACGGATGTTTCACATCCATATAATATAACTGGTAAAATAACAGTTTTATATATTTTCAGTTTAACGTTTTTTGAAAGGAGTTGGGACATCAAGAGTCTCTGCAATGCATAATAGCACGCATTTCCAGAACTGAGTCTATGTTTAATTTCTTTGTGCATCTCATTCCTATTTGTGATTATTGTTCCTAGGTATTTGAATTCAGCCACTTTATCATAATGCGCCTCATTTGTCATTAATTCGGGACAAATTTCTTGGGTGCCTTTTTTTGGGGGGTTTTCTTCACCTGCAAGAAAAATGCCAAGAAACCTTTAAGCCCAAACGGTCCCCGAACGCCATCTGTCCATAATAATTATATTCATTTTAGTATGAATGTGTGTGAATATTGTGTTTCGTCTTAATGTTGTGTTGTCTCGGAGGTGGCCATGATATTCGGGTGACTTCTCATTCGGGAGGCCCTCCATGTCGTTGTGTGGTCAAAAAGTATGTAGACCTATATAGTCTTCTTCTTCTTCTTCCTTCCAAGTATTAGGCCAAGGCCTGTTACGATCCTATAGAAAATTTTCCCTCCAGCGTTTCATAGGACGGCCCAGTGATCTTCGTCCTCTTGGTATATAATTATAAACAGCTTTGGGGATCCGATTTGAACTCATTCTTTCAAGATGGTGTTTCCAATTTAGTTGGTAGTGTTTAATATATTCCAAAATTGGCGTAGTCTTCAATTCTTTTAAGATATCGGTGTTCCTTTTCCGATCCCATCTGGTGTAACCCGCTGTTCTGCGCATGAATCTCATTTCACAAGCCGTTATTCTGCTTTCGTGTTGTCTTTTTAGTGTCCATGCTTCACTACCATAGGTCAACACTGGTCTAGCCAAAGTGTTATATAAACGTAATCTGGTGTTTTTTTTGTACCTATAGGGGCCTATAGTCAACAGTTATAAATATAATTTGCATATCCAACTTCAACTTTAAAACATGTTTTTGTCAACTTGCACTTACGCCACTTTGCTTCTAATCTCTTCAATTAGAATGAGTATTTGATAGTCTTTCACGACACCATATGAAAATTATCTTAGGAGATTTTAATGCACGAATGGATGGGAAGATATATTCAGCCCATCAATTGATAAATTCGGTCTTCTCGAAGATACAGGGAGTTCGTTTCAACCGCTCATAGGATGGACCAAGTATGGTGTTCTCACCAAATAAATCTAAGTAGCTGTGAAAATGATTAGAGATTGTAATGGAATAAAATCAATTCTTGTGCTGTTTATTCCTTACCTTATGACAAAAGATTTTCAAAATGACCTCCTTCAGCTTCAATACAACATTCAAACAGGCGAAGAAGATTACACTTACCTGAAACAAGAAAGAAAACATTAAAATTACAATATTCAGAGACTATGTAACACATAATAGCACGCATTTCCAGAATTGAGCAAATATTTAATTTCTTTGTGCATCTCATTCCTATTTGTGATTATTGTTCCTAGGTATTTGAATTCAGCCACTTCCTCAAAATTTCCCTCATTTGTCATTAGCTGTCCGTTTCCATTATATAATGTATTTCTACGTGTGACCATATATTTAGTTTTATTGATATTTACTTCCAGTCCTAATTTCTTAGTGTTACTCAATAGTGTGTGCGTGTTGTCCTTTAGTATCTCCTCGCTATCGCCCAATAGTACTACATCATCAGCATAAACTAACAGCTTATTAATACCATTGAGTTGTAAGCCTTCCTCATTCTCTAAAGATTTGATTGCATGCTCTAGAACAAAATTAAATAGTAGAGGAGATATTTGCATCTCCTTGCTTTAATCCACTGTCAATTTCTAAAGAGTATAAAAACAGTTTGCCTAAACACACCCTACTCTTTGTGCCGTTTGGACATATTTGAATAAGTCTAAATAACGTTTCAGGAATTATTAAATTACATTATACGCAGAAATGTCCATTGCTGTGGTCTCGAGGTAGCGTGCAGTCTTGTCACGCAGCGGGCCCGGGTTCGATTCCCGATCGGTACAATATTTCATGGTAATGTTTCTTCGCGGAGTTTTTCCTCACCTGAAAGACAAATGCCAGGTACCTTTAAGGCCCAAAAAGTCTCCGAACATCATCTGGCCTTTATCATCCTTCACCGGTGTGGAAAGCAACAAGAAGCTACCACAACTATAATTCCCTAGTAAAGCTGCAAAGCATAGCATGAAAATGCTATAGTTGCAGTGAAAAATCTGCCCTCGGGCAGAATTACTATAGAATAAAATATAATATAAAGAAATTTGATTTTTGTACAATAAAAAGTATTTTTCCCCTAGCGCAGTCACGAGTAAGGAAAATTGAAATTGTGTGCTATTTCAAAAAAGGGGGCACGTCATAGCGTAGTGGTTAAGGCAGTATGCTACAAACCGGAAGGTCGGTTGGGTCAATATTTGTAAACTGATCCCAGCTTTTGTGGCGGCACTATGTCCCTGGGGTCGACTCGACCTCTAATTGAAATGGGTACCAGACGCTTGTTCTGGGGATAAAGGCGACCGTCACGCAGGGCTGACATCAAGTACCGATTGTCTAGAAAAAGTGCGACCCTTAACGTCCTCCTACCCCAGTGATCTCATGTGGCCTCTAGTGGGATCACTTTAGCTTGTACTTACTTACTTACTCACTGGCACTATCGAACCCGTAGGTTCATGGCCGCGCGGACATAAGCTCTCCATACATCCCTATCCTGAGCTAATGCTTTCCAATCATTCCCTGTATAATCTACTTCCCTCAAATCATAGTTAATGTTATTTTACCACCTCATTCTTGGTCTACCAACTTGGCGTTTTCCCTCCGGCTTTCCTACAAGAAGCTTCCATGCAAGTCTTTCATTCCCCATACGCGCAACATGTCCTGCCCATCGCAGTCTACGAGATATAACTGTTCTTATTATATCTGGCTTCCTATAAAGACCATGTAGTTCATTGTTATGAAGTCTTCTCCATTCACCTGTCTGTTCATCTCTCTTTGGTCCAAAAATTTTCCTAAGTACTTTATTCTCAAATACTTGTAATCTCCTTTCCTCCCTTAAAGTAAGAGTCCATGTTTCACACCCATATTTTACTATTTGAAAAAAGAGACATCAGTTTTACGTTGGACAAGATAGATTGCACCAAATCCCGATGCTTGCATTAGCTCCTGATTCTAAAATAACTTCAAAAAATAAACATTTCAATACAAGTGTAAGTATAAAAGCGCAGAAGATAATTGGGACACCCTGTACATGGCTGTGTATCCACTGTAGTGTGTGATATAAACTGACACACGTCACTGACTGGGACATTCCATGTCGTTACAATTTTTATATAATTTATGAACAAAAATGTTTGACGCTGCAGCAACGAGCTCTGTGAATGAGATAAAAAACATTCTATCAACTCTCCATGTCATGTTTCTGTATTTTGTTTAATGAATAAAACAGCCATCCACTTGTACTCTTCAATACTCTACGTTTAAGGGGTGAACTGTAAAAAGAGGTGCTTGTGTTAAAAAAAAATAATAATAATACTTACTTACTCACTTACTGGCAATATCGAACCCGTAGGTTCATGGTAGCGCTTATATAAGCTCTCTATATATCTCTAACCTGAGCTAATGCTTTCCAATCATACCCTGTACAATCTACTTCCCTCAAATCATAGTTAATGTTGTTCTCCCACCTCATTCTTGGTCTACCAACTGGGCGTTTTCCCTCTGGCTTTCCTACAAGAAGCTTCCATGCACGCCTTTCATTCCCCATACGCGCAACATGTCCTGCCCATCGCAGTCTACGAGACTTAACTGTTCTTATTATATCAGGCTTCCTATAAAGACCATGTAGTTAATTGTTATGTAGTCTTCTCCATTCACCTGTCTGTTCATCTCTCTTTGGTCCAAAAATTTTCCTAAGAACTTTATTCTCAAAAACTCGTAATCTCATTTCTTCCCTTAAAGTAAGAGTCCATGTTTCACATCCATATAATATAACTGGTAGAATAATAGTTTTATATATTTTCAGTCTAACGTTTTTTGAAAGGAGTTGTAATAATAATAATAATAATAATAATATTTTTTTATTATTCCGGCTTTTACAATGAATATACATTTTTCCGGTACCCATGTTCACAGTTAACTACACATTTGTTTCAACACATTTTTCCATTCTTGTCTGTTCATCCATATATCTTCTTCTATTTCCCATTCCCTCTTAGCTTCATTGATTCCCTGAATCCACGTAATATTTGGTCTACCCTTCTTTTTCCTTCCCTGTGGTTCCCAATCCATGATTATCTTAGGTAGTCTTCCTTCTTCCATCCTTCTAATGTGTCCGTACCAATTTAATTGTTTCTTCTTTATAAAATCTAATATTCAATATTGTACCTGCATTTTTTCTTTTATATATGAATTTCTGATTTTATCCTTCCTGGATATTCTTGCAGCACGTCTCCAGTAGTCCATTTCAGTGGCGAGAATTTTTTTTTTCATTTGTGCATTTAAAGCCCACACATCAGCTCCATAGGTAATAATGCTTCTGATTATAATAATAATAATAATAATAATAATAATAATAATAATAATAATAATAATATATTATCTTCGGGTTTTTACAGCTGCTGACGTCTTCCAGTGCCAAACCTCCAAAGACTACGATCTTGTGCATCTTCAATGTTTAGCCCTCTTGCTTGCATTACTGTCTTCATGTTTTCCTTCCATGTTAACTTCGGTCTCCCTCTCTTCCTCCTCCTGGTCGGATGCCATTGATATAGTAGTTTCGGCCATCGCTCATCTTCCATTCTTAAGACATGTCCTAACCACTTTAATTCCTTCTCCTCAATTCTTTCAATTATGCTTTCTTCTGCTTCCATTATGTTTCTAATTTCCTTATTTGTGACATGTTCTAATTTAGACTTTCTGGCACTTCTTCGTAAATAATCCATTTCTAGAGCTATTAGTCTATTCTTGTAGTACTTATTGATTGTCCATACCTCACTTCCATACATTGCAACAGATTCCACCAATGTTTTACCAATATATTTTTTTTTGTGTCTTTCCAAATATGCTTATCCCACCATATAATAATAATAATAATAATAATAATAATAATAATAATAATAATAATAACTCACTGGCACTATCAAACCCGTAGGTTCATGGCTGCGCGGACATAAGCTCTCTATATATCCCTATCCTGAGCTAATGTTTTCCAATCATCCCCTGTGTAATCTACTTCCCTCAAATCATAGTTAATGTTATTCTCCCACCGCATTCTTGGTCTACCAACTGGGCGTTTTCCCTCCGGCTTTCCTACAAGAAGCTTCCATGCACGTCTTTCATTTCTCATTCGTGCATAATAGTAATGATAATAATAAAAATAATAACAATATTAATTATTCTTAGGAAAGTTTTTGGGTGCAAAAGAGATGAACAGACAGGCGAATGGAGAAAACTACATAATAGTATGCTACATGATAGTTATAAGAAACCAGATATAAAAAGATCACTAAGCCCTGTAGACTACGATGGGCAGGACATGTGGCACGAGTGGGGGAATAAAAGAAGGGCATTGAAGCTTTATTAACGAAACCAGAGGGAAAACGCTCAGTTCTTAGACCAAGAATGAGGTGAAAGAATATCATTAACCATGATTTGAGGAATGTAGATTATACAGGGGATGATTTGAAACGTTAACTTAGGATAGGGATGTGTGGAGAGCTTATATCCAGCGGCCGTGAACCTACAGGTTTGACTGTACCAGTGAGTTAGTTTTTCAGTTGAAGACGTCCATCCATAGCAATTCTGCCCGACGGTAGGTCTTTCACTGCAATCCTAGCATTTTCATGCAATGCTTTGCAGCTTTACTAGGGAATTGTAGGTGTGGTAGCTTCCCGTTGCTTTCCACACCGGTGAAGGATGATGATGATAATGATAAGGATGATGAGGATGATGGCCATATGATTTCGGGGACCTTTTGGACCTTTCTCCCGACCGAGGATCGAACCCGGGCCCGCTGTGTGACAAGGTAGCACGCTACCTCGAGACCACAGCGGCTGACAGTTGAGGACATACCAGGTATATATTCCAATATTTTACTTTGTCATTCTTATATATAACTTTGTCTCCAAAACAGGGTTAATATCGTTTATCAACAATTTATGTAACCGCAGTTGGTGCAATCTCATTAACCCAGTACTCTTGAGTGTACCATTAGTTCATAGTTTCGTGTTGGAGTGTGTACGTGCACCAGCTTTGAGTGTAACGAGATATTTTTTTTAAAATCAAATGCTCTAGTAGAAACAACCAGGTTAAGTGCAACTGCTATTTGATGACGTTTTCAATAAAACAAAAGCTGCAGGGATTGCGTAAAATAACTGAATTCCTCTGTAAGTCTAATTTGTCATCCGATTTTGCTGATTCACAGAAAATATCTTAACTAATTAAATAACTAGCAGTATCTAACCCATAGGTTCATGGCCGCTCTGACACCTCTTCACATACAGGTTGTTTCAGAATAAATATTACAGACTTTAAGGACTTTAAAGGGGACTTAGTTGATAAAGTTTTGATAAGGAACCCATGTCCGAAAACGTACAATGTCGATATAAACTAAGTTTGAAGTTAGAAACACAATGGGCTGATATTGTGTGTCTTGTGTTTCAGAATAATTATTACATATTTCTAGGGATTGTAGAAGGGACATAGTAAATAAAGATTTGATAAGGAACCCATGTCCGGAAACGTACCATTTTGTTGAAAATCAAGTTTGAAGATCGAAACAAAATGGGCTGATATCGTGTGTCTTTTGTTGCAGGATAAATATTACATACTCCTAGGGATTGTAGAAAGGATATAGTAGATAAACATATGATAAGGAACCCATGTCCGGAAACGTACCATTTCGATGTAAAACAAGTTTGAAGATCAAAACACAATGGGCTGATATCGTATGTCTTGTGTTACAGACTTCTAGGCGTTGTACCACACCTGTCGAGTCGAAGGAAGATCTTCTTGCACGAATTCTGGCGACAGCAGAAATTATTCAGCACGCACCAGGTCTTGTGGGACGTGTGTATGAAAACATGCGTCGCAGGTACACTTTGTGCAACGAACAACACGTGGAACCACTCTTGTAGTACAACCCCTTTAAGAAAAAAGTCCTTATGATCTGACCGGAAATCGAACCCAGGACCCCATGAACTATAGTCAGAAGCTGTGGCCAATATCCCAGGAGGCTGGTCATAAATCACCCTGTATATTTCTGTTTATTACTTCATAAAGTTTGTATTCAAATTAAAATGTATAAATGGCAAGACAAGCTGCAGTTTTCTACTTTGCGGATTTACAAGTATCTGTTGTGAGCTAACAATAGCTGTCGCGTATCCAGGAGACTCTGAAAGGATTTTCACAAAACATGTTGTGCATCTCAGAACTCAAGCTGTCGCCCATGTAACTTAGATATCTTTTCACTTGGACAAAATGAGAAAAAAAAAGTCGTATATACATTCATGTTGTTCAGGCTGTATTAAAATACAGGATGGATGTGATATTAGTTCATGTTTTAAGTATTAATTAATTCTTGTGTTAAATGCACTGTATAGAAATTCACATTCGTTTTAAGGTCCTCTACTATTTAATTTTGTACTAGAGCATGCAATCAAATCTTTAGAGGATGAGGAAGGCTTACAACTCAATGGTATTAATAAGCTGTTAGTTTATGCTGATGATGTAGTACTATTGGGCGATAGCGAGGAGATACTAAAGGACAACACGCACACACTATTGAGTAACACTAAGAAGTTGGGACTGGAAGTAAATATCAATAAAACTAAATATATGTTCACACATAGAAATACATTATATTATGGAAATGGACAGTTAATGACAAATGAGGGAAATTTTGAGGAAGTGGCTGAATTCAAATACCTAGGAACAATAATCACAAATAGGAATGAGATGCACAAGGAAATTAAACATAGGCTCAATTCTGGAAATGTGTGCTATTATGCATTGCAGAGACTTTTGATGTCCCAACTCCTTTCAAAAAAAGTTAAACTGAAAATATATAAAACTATTATTCGACCAGTTATATTATATGGGTGTGAAACATGGACTCTTACTTTAAAGGAGGAAAGAAGATTTCGAGTATTTGAGAATAAAGTTCTTAGGAATTTTTTAGACCAAAGAGAGATGAACAGACAGGTGAATGGAGAAGACTACATAACAGTGAATTACATGGTCTTTATAGGAAGCCAGATATATTAAGAACAGTTAAGTCTCGTAGACTGCGATATGCAGGACATGTGGCACGAATGGAGACTGAAAGACATGCATGGACGCTTCTTGTAGAAAAACCAGAAGGAAAATGCTCAGTTGGTAGACCAAGAATGACATGGGAGAATAACATTAACTATGATTTGAGGGAAGCAGATTATACAGGGAATGATTGGAAAAAATTAGCTCAGGATAGGGATGTATGGAGAGCTTATGTCAATACGGTCATGAACCTACGGGTTCGTTAGTGCCAGTGAGTTAGAGATCCAGTTCGTTAGCCATTAGGTGTAGGAGTTCATCTGAAACGAAAATTTAAAAATCGCTCTAGCGATCGAAATTTTCTATGTTTTACTACGAAACTCAGTATATGCTATTAAAGTAAAAATATATACAAAAGCAGTGGAATTACTTTTAGAAGTAACTAGCTAATACCCGGTGTGCGCTGCTACTCCTAAATAAATGTTAATGTGTTTTTACCACCAGCCGTACGCTGTTATACTTGCCCGGGAATCTGCTTATCCCGATCTTCTTGGCATCAATGAAAGACAAAAATGGTTATTGTGAGTTATCCGTAAAAGATAAACATATGCTGTCGCGGACTTTTTTGTAGAGTTTTTTTTCAGATATTTAATTCTGTGTACATTAATTTGGTGTATTTGTTATGGTTTAGGCAGAGGAAGCCATTTAAGCGTCAAAATAGATATTTTATTTTACGTTTTTCACCACAAAGAGTGATTGTTTAGGGGTGAAGGGGTTGAGTATCACAACTCTCTTATAGCCTATGTCTATCCCGGGAATCTCCTGAACATTTTGCAAAAAGCCGATCACAATCGGATCAACGGTATGGCAGCGCATAAATACGAACAAACAAACAAACATTTTTATTAATAAAATAAAAATAAACCTTAGTTTTATTTGATTTTCATATTTATTAAGATATAATTCAGTGACAGCTGTTTCGGTACACTGTACCTTCTTCAGACATGTTAACAAATTATGAATTGTGTTCCAACTGATCTAAGCAACAATACAACAATATTTATTTAAATTTTTAAATTTAACAAAGGGGATTCATTCAAATCAAGTTGAGAATTTAACAGTTTATTACTACTTTTCAATTTATTTATTTCTACAGCCTCCAAAATATCTAACTTCTTACCCTTATCACAAATATGTAACATTTCAAAATTTGGATTGAAACAATGATTAAATTAGAATAGGTGGGTAGCATATTTTGAATTTTCTAAATTTCTGTTATATGCTCTCATGTGTTCCTTTATCCGAGAGATAAAAGGTCTACCAGTTTGTCCTATACAGACATTGTCACATGTGCCACACTAAAATTTATATACACCTGATAATTTTTTTTTTGGTTTTATTGTTTTTTATTATATTTTGAAAAGTTTTATTTTTTTATTAGACAAGTAATTGTTGATTTTTATTTGTGATTTTTTTACTGACATTTAAGTTTAATTGCATTTGTCTCAGTTCAGCTGTCTTGTGGCTTGGTTGCTTTTTGCAGAATGTGGTAGAAATATATCAAAACTTGATATGTGGGTTGGCAAACAAAACAATCTGATCTGAACTTTACGTAACAAAACAAAGAGAGAGCGAAGATTTCTAAATGTTCTGGTGTATTTCAAAACTTTGATATGATAGAGTTTGCCACGTATTTTCTGCTGTGAAGTTAGCAGACAAGGAAATGGATATCGTCTATTTGTATACAGTAGAAGTTTATGTCTCCAAACCTGATCATATACACAGCGTATACGTGGGTGAAGCAATAAATAACAACTGAGGTCCAACACAACATAACTTCTGGACTTGCTGAGGTTATAAATGTCAAAATATACACAAATAAAACTCTCCTTTTTCACATTGTAGAACAATGATTCATAGCAAAATATTTCAAAATAAAAACTATCTTGAAAATATTCTTCTGAATTTCCCTGATTTGTCATTTATCTGTCCATTTCCGTTATATAATTTATTTCTACGTGTAACAGATATTTAGTTTTATTGATATTTACTTCCAGTCCCAGTTTCTTAGTGTTACTCAATAGTGTGTGCGTGTTGTCCTTCAGTATCTCCTCGCTATCGGCCAATAATACTACATCATCAGCATAAACTAACGTTATTTAATAAGCTCAAATCGTCGTGTTTGCAATCAATTCAACAAGTCAATGAAACACTTGCTAATTCGCTCATGAACGAAAATACCCGAATTCAGCCGAGTCCGCCTGATCGTTCGTTCACCACCTACGCGAGCTCGCTCGTTACGATGCGCCAATCGGCAATGTTCGGCCGGATAACCGACTATCCGACTTCGAGGTTGAGACTTCCATGGAAGCTTCTTGTAGGAAAGCCACAGGGAAAACGCCCAGTTGGTAGACCAAGAATGAGGTGGAAGAATAACATTAACTATGATTTGAGGGAAGTGGATTATACGGGGAATGATTGGAAAGCATTGGCTCGGGATAGGGATGTATGGAGAGCTTTGTCCGCGCGGCCATGAACCTACTGGTTCGATAGTGCTAGTGAGTAAGTAAGTAACTAAACACAAAACAAATTAATTTTCGTATTTCAGCTCAATTATGTCAAGAAGATCGGGATAAGTAGATTCCCGGGCAACACCGGGTAATCAGCACGAGATATTTAAAAAAAATGTAAATTTCTTTTTCCATTTACTTATTCAACTAAACATAAAGGCACATTAATT
The DNA here is from genome assembly GCA_030220185.1 of Diploptera punctata. NCBI lineage: Eukaryota > Metazoa > Arthropoda > Insecta > Blattodea > Blaberidae > Diploptera > Diploptera punctata. The sequence goes on along the minus strand of JASPKZ010010684.1, from coordinate 831,248 downwards.
TTCATTTACTTAGGCGTAGGAGCGCACGCCGGGTATTAGCTATAAACAACTAAGTTGAAGGCAAAATTACAAGTTGGAAGTAATGTACTTGATTTCACGCTAACATTTCTGTATCTCTCGACAGCGATCAGCTGGGTGCGCAGAATGAAGCCTGGGGTAGAAACGTGTGTATCTTTTGAGAAGATATTTCATTTTCTTGCAGAGATATCGGCGCTGCGATCTCGCAGGAGGTGTAGTTCTGTGTGACACCGGCAAGAATTATATGTTTCTTGATTACGAGCTGGCGCTCCGCACGACGTCACAAAAGTAATGGAATGAGCTGTGTTATTTTAACTTCTGTCTTTCTAACACTTTATCAACTTTGTTCGATTGAAGGAGAGCGTTTATCAAATATCGTTATCACACATTAAATTGCAAACTTTGTTTTTACAGTTATTAAAAAAATATTAATGTGAACAGAAATTTAATCTATAATAATAATAATAATAATAATAATAATAATAATAATAATACTTTTTTGTAAGCCTATGTTTTCCCTTTACAGAGGTTTAGGCGCTCTCCCCCTACAGCGAAGAATTTGAACCATACTAATTTAGTTACACTTGTTTTTTTTTATAGATGTCACTTGAGTGGCCCGTGGTCAGCGTTCCGCCTCATACTGACATCTAGGAAACCAATGTAGTACTAGGACGGGAAAAATTAGGTAAATTTTGTTTAGAGGCCTTTTCATTCAGGCTTAAGGATTTTTACGAGCCTCAAAATCTTTAGACTCGGGACGCGCGGCTTAAAGTCCCTCCCGGAGGTCTTGCTCGTTGGATTTTTCCGTCCTAAAAGATACATCGACCCCGGCCGAGTTTGAACCCGCGACCTTCGGAACCAGAGGAAAGGAGAATAATCACTAGTCCACCGCGGCCGATAATAATAATAATAATAATAATAATAATAATAATAATAATAATAATAATAATAATGCAACACCAAGAAATTTGGGCTGGAAGTAAAAATCAATAAAACTAAATATATGTTCACACATAGAAATACATCAACTTATATAATGGAAATGGACAGCTAGTGACAAATGAGGGAAATTTTGAGGAAGTGGCTGAATTCAAATACCTAGGAACAATAATCACAAATAGGAATGAGATGCACAAAGAAATTAAACATACGCTCAATTCTGGAAATGCGTGCTATTATGCATTGCAGAGACTCTTGATGTCCCAACTCCTTTCAAAAAAGTTAAGCTGAAAATATATAAAACTATTATTCTACCAGTTATATTATATGGATGCGAAACATGGACTCTTACTTTAAGAGATGAAAAGAGATTACAAGTAATTGAGAATAAAGTACTTAGGAAAATGTTTGGACCAAAGAGAGATGAACAGACAGGTGAATGGAGAAGACTACATAACAGTGATCTACATGTTATTTATGGGAAATCCGATATAGTAACAACAGTTGAGTCTAGCAGACAGCTAAGGCAGGACATATGGCACCATTGGGGAATGAAAGAGGGGGATTAAAACTTCTTGTAGGAAAACCAGAGGAAAACGCCCAATTGGTAGACCAAGAATGAGGTGGGAGATTAACATTAACCATGATTTGAGGGGAGTAGGTTATACAGGGGATGATCGGAAAACATTAGCTCAGGATAGGGATGCATTGAGAGCTTATGACAGCGCGGCCATAAACCTACGGGTTCCATAATGTCAGTTATTAGGGGATACTTTCTACCTGTCTTTAGATCGAGCTGCATTAATTGTTTGAATGAGAAAGCTGACACTTCTGTAAGACATCTGTTGAATGGGAGGGAATCAGGTTGAACTAATCGCTTCATTAAGCGCTCCAACAGCTGAAGTCAGCGCTAACAGTTGAAGGGTAGCATCTAATGAGCTTAATTTCCTGAGACCGAGCCTCAAGAAATGGTTTGACGCGGTGATGGACACCAAGATTATAAGCAGCACAAACTCCCAGAGATAACAAAGTTCCTTTAATATCATCGCCGCACCAGCGCTGTGTCAAGTCGAGTGGAAGCAAAAGGAACTTAAAAAAAAGTAAAAAGTCTATAACCCAAGAACCACATAGGAAACAAATTTATTTATACACAGAATTTTAATTTTTACACATCTTTCTGTGCCTAAAGTTTTAACTTTTTAGGATTGTTATGTTTTTTTTTTGTGACGAACAGGGAGCTGGCCTGATGCATCAACCCCCAACCTGGAGGACCAGTTAATTTTTGGTCAAGATTTCATCCTCTAGCCTTTGTCAAACCAATGACGAACTGCAAGGCAGCAGTATCTATACCCTAGATAAGGGGCCCTCACAGGGTACTATCAGCCGGACGTACTGAACCCTGTTTTTTTTAACGAGGGTGTTACTCCTCCCCCTCATCCTTTTCTAACCCGGCTTGGGACAGCCTTTGGCGGGTTAAAAAAAATTAAGGTCAAACTTCCTCACTTTCTTTTTTGTCTAATGCCACCAGCTTGTCTTTTATGACATTTCTGGTTTTCTCCCCTGGCATTGGTGGAATTGTAATCTATTTCTTAGGTTGGGGCACCTGGAAGGCGGAGTTACGTTACCCCGATGATATGATGGGTAATAAAAGATAATAAAATGCCAGCAGAGTTCTTAACCTAGACATAACCTAAATTGCAGGCCATAGGCAATCACAGGAATAATTCCCTTCTTATTCTTCTTCTTCTTCGCGGTTTAGGCTTATTTACTAGCCTGTTCCAGCTCCAAATTGCTGTTCTTTCCATCTTTTCTTTGATCTTCCTAAACTTCTTCTTCCTCGTGGTGAATAGCTGTATGCTGCTTTTGGTATTCTATTCTCAGTCATCCTTGCCAAGTGTTCTTTCCAGTCTGTTCTGTATTTCTTTATTGTTGTGTTTAATTCCTCTACTTTCAGTTGTTGTCTTATTTCTGTGTTATGTGTTTTGTCTGTTCTTTGATATCCTGCTATTGGTGTGAGGAATCTCATTTCAGCAGCTTGTATTCTGGCAGATTGTTGTGTTGTCACTGTCCATGTTTCGGATCCATAAGTAATAATAGGCACTGCCATTGTCTTGTATTATTTAATTATAGAGTATTTCCTAGCTTTTAATTCCCTTTAAGAAAAAATCATATGGTTTGACCGGGAATCGTTTCCTTGGCCGTCCCAAAGATCTTTTTCCATGTGGTTGTAGGTGTTGATATTTTTGGGTAATCTTGTATTCTCCATTCTGTCTAAATGTTCTTTCCATTGGTATTTGTGCTCTTCTAGTTTATCAACTATTGAAAATATCTCCAGTTCATTTCTTATTGATTCATTGTGTAATCTATCCATGCGTCTACATCCTTTTACGGATCTTAAAAATTTCATTTCAGTGGCTTGGACGTGTGAGATTTTTTTTTGTAAGTACCCAAGATTCAGATCCATATAAAAGAACAGGAACAGCCATAATTTTATAAAACCTGAGCTGAGTTTCTCTTCGAGTCTTTCGGAGGGTTCTTCTTATGGTGCCACACATCATTTGATATCGGTTTAATTTATTATGTATATCCCAATCATAGCTATATGTTATATCTGAACCAAGATAGTTAAAGTGTGCTATCTTCTTCTTCTTCTTCTTCTTCTTCTTCTTCTTCCGAATGCAGTATTGGGTGATGATGCCCGTTCTGCGACTACAAAAACTGATCTTTCCATCGGTTGAAGGGTCTTCCGAGGTCTCTTTTGCCTTTAGGGTTGAGGTGGTAAATCATCTTTGGTAAACGGGAATTTGACATTCTCTGGACGTGTTGGAGCCATTTAATCTGATAATTTTGTATATGTTCAACCATTTCCCTACTATTCCACTGCATCCTTATCTCATCACTTTTCATTCTATCCCTTAATGTTACTCCAGTTAGTGATCGGAGGAATCTCATTTGTGAACTATTAATGCGGGATTTATCTTTTGCTCGAAGTGTCCAGCATTCACTTCCGTATAGTAGAGCAGGTTTTGGCTATGGCATTATGCAATCTCAATTGGATTTCTTTCCTCATTTGTTTTCCAAAATTTCTCCTAATTATACCATTTAATCTGTTATATTTTTCTAAATTTGTTTCCACATCTTTTTGATTATGAAACTGTGATATATTATTACCTAAATAATTAAAGTGTGTTACTTGTGTGCTATCTGGTCTATTATTTCATTATTGATTACTATGTTTGCTCTGACTGGCACTTTGCCCTGAAAAGCCATAATTTTAGTTTTTGAAGTTGAGACTTTGAGATTATAATAGAGTCCTAATTGATTCAACATGTAAATGGCTCTTTGTAAATCATCCTCTGACTTCTGTATAATTACCAGATCGTCTGCATACATTAAAATATTCATATACATTTCCTTACTAATTTGTATTCCTATTGGACTTGATTTTTTTCATTTTCGTATAACCTCGTGAAAATATATATTAAACAATGTAGGTGATAATGTACATCCTTGTCGAACTCCTTGATTTATTAAAATTTCTCCCCTAAGTTTGAGGAAATAGTGAAATAAAAAAGTTACAAACAAAAAGATGTTTTACTTTATGACATCAGCGAGGGTGAAGAAGCTGATACGAGATAAACTTTATTGTAAGATACTCTTATATCAGAAAACGATCGTGCATATAGACTCAATTATTGTGAAGGAAATAAAGAAGATTTGGATATTTTGTGAAAATATTTGTGATGGTAAATTAGATAAACCCCGGATGTACCCACGCACGAGTCAGTATAATGAAGTTTGCAAACTTAAGTTCAATATCACGATGTGGGGAGTCAGTTGTTGAATTCAGGAGTGAATGAATGTTCTAGAAGGTCATTACACGCTGCATTAAACTTGAATAACATCAGCTGCTGATCTTAGTTCAGGATTAATTTTTTACTTCTTTTTAAGTCAACATAAAACTGGAACTTAGTTCAAATGTAAAGAAAAAATCTTGTGTTCAACATCTGACAACGTTAAGCGTTTTCTTTTCATTTCCTTCAAGTCCATTTAGCGAATTCTGAAACTATTGCGGTTGCTAAGTAGACATCGAAACAGACTATGACCAAAATGTATATACAGGGTGCAACAAAAGTAATTTAACCGAAAAAAAATGTTTTTAGATGAGTTGGGATGCCAATAGTCCCTGTAATGCAGAATAGCATGCATTTCCAGAATTGAGCCTATGTTTAATTTCTTTGTGCATCTCGTTCCTGTTTGTGATTATTGTTCCTAGGTATTTGAATTCAGCCACTTCCTCAAAATTTCCCTCATTTGTCACTAAGTCTTAATTTTCTTCATAAAACGTATTTCTACGTTATTAAAGCAAGGAGATGCACTATCTCTTCTACTATTTAATTTTGTACTAGAGCATGCCATCAAATCTCAACAGTATTTATAAGCTGTTAGTTTATGCTGATGATGTAGTACCATTGGCCAATAGCGAGGAGATACTAAAGGACAACACGCACACACTATTGAGTAACACTAAGAAATTAGGACTGGAAGTACATATCAATAAAAGTAAATATATGGTCACACGTAGAAATGCATTATATAATGGAAATGGACAGCTAATGACAAATTAGGGAAATTTTGAGGAAGTGGGTGAATTCAAATACCTAGGAACAATAATCACAAATAGGAATGAGATGCACAAAGAAATTAAACATAGGCTCAATTCTGGAAATGCGTGCTATTATGCATTGCAGAGACTCTTGATGTCCCAACTCCTTTCAAAAAAACGTTAAGCTGAAAATATATAAACTATTATTTCACCATTTTTATAACATGGATGTGAAATATTGACTCTTACTTTAAGGGAGCAAAGGAGATTACGAGTATTTGAGAATAAAGTTGTTAGGAAAATGTTTCGAGTAAAGAGAGATGAACAGACAGGTGAATGCAGAAGACTGCTTAATAGTGGATTACATGGTCTTTACAGGAAGCCAGATATAATAAGAACAGTTAAGTCTCGTAGACTGCGATGGACAGGGCATGTGGCACGAATGGGGAATGAAAGACGTGCATGAAATCTTCTTGTAGGAAAACCAGAGGGAAAACTCCCAGTTGGTAGACCAAGAATGAGGTGGGAGAATGACATTAAGTATGATTTGAGGGAAGTAGAATATACAGGGGATGATTGGAAAACATTGGCTCAGGATATGGATATATGGAGAGCTTATGTCCACGCGGCCATGAATCTATGGGTTCGATAGTGCCAGTGAGTAAGTTATTTCTACGTTATTATAAAATGTATAATAATAACTGGAAAGCGCACAAATGTGCATAGGAATTATAAAAGGTATGCATAAGAAATATTGCTGCCATGTGCGTTCTGTTGTTAGTAACTTGCGCCTGGGTGGTTGCAGGGCTTATCACAGGCGGTGATTTTGTTACGGGGATTCGATTTGTCCGTCAGCTGTCAGATATACGTCATTTGTGAAGATTATTTATTACGGTTCAGAATTACTGTAATTGATAACTTGGTTACCGGCCCTTACCTTCCTAAACTCTTTTGATATTTAAACAGTTACAAAGAGTATTACGTCATCCACCTTAGACACCCTGCCCACTGCTTCCCATATGACATTCCATTTACATACAACCATAATCTTATCAAATGACACTGTAAAGAAGAACTCTAACGAATATTTATACAGGGTGTTTCAGAATAAGTATTACAGACTTCTCGGTGTTGTAGACGGGACTTAGTAGATAGAATTTTGATAAGGAACCCATGTCCGGAAACGTACCATTTTGATGTAAAATAAATTTGAAGATCGAAACACAATGGGCGGATATCTTGTGTCTTGTGTTTCAGAATAAGTATTACAGACTTCTAGAAGTTGTAGATGGGACTTAATAGATGAGGTTTTGATAAGGAACCCATGTCCGGAAACGTACCATTTCGATGTAAAATAAGTTTGAAGATCGAAACACAATGTGCTGATATCGCGTGTCTTGTGTTTCAGAATAAGTATTACAGACTTCTAGGGGTTGCACTACAAGTGTGGTTCCACGTGTTGTTCGTTGCACAAAGTGTACCTGCGACGCATGTTTTCATACACACATACGAATATATTATATAAATGACAAATAAGAGAAATTTTGAAGAAGTGGCTGAACAATAATCGCAAATAGGAATGAGGTGCAGAAAGAAATTAAACATAGGCTCAATTCTGGAAATGCGTGCTATTATGCATTACAGGGTCCATCGCTGTGGTCTCAAGGCAGCGTGTCAACTTTTCATCCATCGGGGCCCGGATTCGATTTCCGGTCGGGACAGGCTCTCGGATGAGGTTTTTTTCGGGGTTTTTCCTCACCTGTAAGACAAATGTCAGGAAGTTTAGGGCCCAACAGTTTCCGAAAATCATCCTGCCATCATCATCATCCTTCACCGGTGTGGAAAGCAACGGGAAGCTACCACACCTACAATTCCCTAGTAAAGTTGACAAAGCACAGCATGAAAATGCTATGATTCCAATGAAAGACCTACCCTCGGGCAGAATTGCTATGGATGGATGGATGTATTACAGGGACTCTTGCCGTCGCAACTTCTCTCATAAAACGTTAAGCTGAAAATATATAAAACTATTATTCTACCAGTTATATTATATGGATGTGAAACATGGACTCTTACTTTAAGGGAGGAAAGGAGATTACGAGTATTTGAAAATAAAGTTCTTAGGAAAATTGTTGGACCAAAGACAGATGAACGGACAAGAGAATGGAGAAGACTACATAACAATGAGCTACATGATCTTTATAGGAAGCCAGATATAATAACAACAGTTAAGTCTCGTAGACTGCGATGGCAGGACATGTGGCACGAATGAGCGATGAAAGAGAGTCATGGAAATTCTTGTACGAAAACCAGAGGGAAAACGCCCAGTTGGTAGACCAAGAATGAGGTGGAAAAATAACATTAACTATGATCTGAGGGAAGTAGATTATACAGGGATGATTGGAAAAAAATTAGATCAAATTAAGGATGTATGAAGAGCTTATGTGCGTGCGGCCATGAACCTACAGGTTTGATAGTGCCAGTGAGTTAGTTAGATATAATTTTAGTGGAATGTTTTTAATATTTTTTTAGTTATCTGTGTGTGAAACTGAAAGCTCGGAAGCATGATACACGCTTGAAGTGGTACCACAAACACAGACAGTAACGTAATATTGCTGTGGTTTGGATTGCGGTCAGCTGACCAATACCGTCCGGCGTGTATCTATTGTTTCAACTGCAACCATCTTGAGACGAGATGGCTCCTGTTTTGTCGAGTGATAAATTACACTAAACCAACATTCCAGTGGTCTCTTGACAGCCGCACTCCTCCGCCGCACCGGTTCAAACCTTCTCTTTTTAACAGAAGAAATGCACACACACACACACACACACACACACACACACATATATATATATATATATATATATATATATATATATAATTATAACATCTAAATATGGGATGTCATTTAGGCAATGACAAATTTAGATAAACACACTAAAATACAATGATTCAATAATCATAAGTAATGCCACGAGTGATTTCCAAATTATCGATAAATTCATGACTCACGAAGTGAGGAGTGAATTTATCTAGAGAATTTGGAAATCAAGAGTGGCATTTGTTAGGACTATTTAACGAATAAAATTAAGCTGTTTACTCACAAATCATTGCTTAATTATAGTTATTTTAAAATATTTATATATTTAATGTAAACGGCGATGTTTGAAAACAAATCAAATGTGAGGTTATGTTCATTCACTGCTGCTTGATCATATTATTTATTGACAAATAAGTTCGCAGTATTGTAAGAGTGCACCCAAGTGGAGAAATAATGAAACACATCAAACTATATATCATAATCAACATTACGGGTTATTCATTTATTTTTTTTAGTAAACAACTCAGTAAAATCAAGGAATCTTTTCATTATTTGCTATATTCAATGTATTTGTTGGAGAAAAGTAATGCTTTGACCTGTTCAGAACATTAAAAAGGAGGAGCTTTCTTTATCATAAAAGCAGGAGCTGATAAAGAGAAATCGATAAAGAGCGAGGTGAAACACGACTGTCATTGGTTGTAAAACGACATTCATTGAAATGTGATTGGTCATTGACTAGCATTTGTGGCATGAGTTAAATAGTCTATGTGGCACAATTAAACGCACTTTATTGAATAAAACTAGAAAAGAAACTATTTTGAAGTTTTACAAAGCATTGGCAGTTCCTTCTCTTATCTATGGATGTGAAACCTGGACATTAACAAAGGCAGATAGTAAACAAATAGAGGCTGCTGAAATGAAGATGTTGAGAGCAATAGCAGGAAACCAAAGGACCGATAAAAAGAAAAACGAAGATATAAGAACAGAACTTAATATATTTAATCTCTGTGAAAGAATAAAATATTACCAAAATGCTTATCTTCAGCACGTATTACGAATGAATGAACAGCTCATACCAAGAAGAACGTATAATTATAAACCAAAAGGGAGAAGAATATTGGGAAGACCATTGAAGAGATGCAAGGACCAATTCGACCTAAAATGAGATCGGAAGAGGCCATTGGACTTAATCCTTGTTGTTGTTGGTGATGGCATCTAAATATACAAGCGTTATATCATCATTAAAAATTTGCTTACCTCTTACGGTGGCCGCTAGATGTCAGTTGGAACGACTTCCCGCTACCTCTTGTATGAATTGAGAATACTACATATATAAGAAAAATGTATGTTTGTGTTGGAATACTTGAGTAGCTAAGTTGGTTAGAGCGCTAAAGCTACAGAGTTTAGGGACTCGGGTTCAAATCCCGACTCAATCATTCATTTTTTCATATATATATACATATATATATACATCAACCTAAATAATTCTGCCCGAGTGCAGGTCCTTCACTGCAATCATAGCATTTTCATGCCATGCTTGCAGCTTTACTAGGGAATTATAGGTGTAGTAGCTTCCCGTTGCTTTCCACACCGGTGAAGGATGATGATGATGACCGAATGATTTTCGGGGACCGTTGGGCCCTAAGCTTCTTGACATTTGTCTTACAGGTGAGGAAAAACCCCGAAAAAAAACCTCACCCCGGAGGCTGTCTCGGCCGGGATTCGAACTCGGACATGCTGCGTGACAAGGCAGCACGCTACCTTGAAACCACAGCGGTGAACATTATATATATATATATATATATAATATATATATATATAATGGATGAGATGAGTATGGAGAAATGGTGGAATGAAATTGTGGCAGGGGAAAACGTGAGAAAACCCCGAGAAAAACCTGCCCAAGCTCCGTTTCGGCCACCACGAATCCCATATTGAATAACCGAGACTCGATCTCGGGACCGCTGCTGTGATAGGCGATTGTCTAACCGTTTGGGTCACCTAATGTCATATATATATTTCGATGTTATTATTAAATTTTGACATTTAGCAATGACGGTATAATACGACATGAAAAGATAAATAAACGCCTGAACAGGGATTTGAACCCAGGAGCTCTAACTTGATATGTTAGTGCGCTACTAGTTACGCTATCCAAGCATCCTAACATAAACATTTATTTTTCTTTTATATATTATATTCTCCATCTGCCCACTGCTGTGGTCTCGGGGTAGCGTGCTGCCTTCTCACGCAGCGGGCCCGGGTTCGATCCCCGGTCGGGACAGTTTTTCTGGGTGAGGTTTTTATCGGGGTTTTTCCTCACCTGTAAGACAAATGTCAGGAAAACTTTAAGGCCCAAACGGTCCCCGAAATCATATGGTCATCATCATCATTATCATCATTCATATTCATCTTAGGTTAAGCTTAGGATTAGGGACTCTCCTGGCGCACCACTATCATCATCATCACCCATCATATCATCGGAGCAACGTAACCCCACCTTCCAGGCGCCCAAACCTCAGAAGTGGGCTACAAGTACGCCATGCCAGGAGAGAAACCAGGAATGTCGAAAGAAAAACCTGGGGCATTTTAAATATATATATTCTCTATCATAAAAGGTAACGGGAATTCGGTGTCACTGCCCTCTGGTGGCAACTGTAACAAGTAAAGAACTTAACTCCTAGCGCACCAAGGTCCTTGGTTCAATTCCAGATTCTTTTCATGTCATAGCTCTAATTGCTAAATATCAAAAAACCTAATTATAACATCCAAATACAGAAATGTCACTGCTAACTAACTAACTCACTGGCTCTATCGAACCCGTAGGTTCATGGCCGCGCGGACATAACCTCTCCATGCATCCCTATCCTGAGCTAATGTTTCCCACTCATTCCCTGAATAATCTACTCCCCTAAAATCATGACCAATGTTATTCTCCCACCTCATTCTTGGTCTACCAACTGGGCGTTTCCCCTCTGGCTTTCCTACAAGAAGCTTCCATGGACGTCTTTCATTCCCCATACGTGCGACATGTCCTGCCCATCGCAGTCTACGAGACTTAACTGTTCTTATTATATCTGGCTTCCTATAAAGACCATGTAGTTCACTGTTATGAAGTCTTCTCCATTCACCTGTCTGTTCATCTCTCTTTGGTCCAAAAATTTTCCTAAGTACTTTATTCTCAATTACTTGTAATCTCCTTTCCTCCCTTAAAGTAAGAGTCCATGTTTCGCACCCATATAATATAACTGGTAGAATAATAGTTTTATATATTTTCAGTTTAACGTTTTTTGAAAGGAGTTGGGACATCAAGAGTCTCTGTAATGCATAATAGCACGCATTTCCAGAATTGAGCCTATGTTTAATTTCTTTGTGCATCTCATTCCTATTTGTGATTATTGTTCCTAGGTATTTGAATTCAGCCACTTCCTCAAAATTTCCCTCATTTGTCATTAGCAGCCCATTTCCATTATATAATGTATTTCTACGTGTGATTTACCCCAGTGGACCGCTATAAAGTAAAAATTCCTTGGAAAATATAACAGCTTGGAAAATGGAACTAGTTTCGAATGAACTAGCTGATAATTTTAAATTTTATTTTTTGAGGACGACTGTCATCATTGGTACCATTTTTTTTGTTTAAATATCAAGTAATAGTTGGTAGACCAAGAATGAGGTGGGAGAATAACATTAACTATGATTTGTGGGAATTAGATTATACAGGGAATGATTGGAAAGCATTAGCTCAGGATAGGGATGTATGGAGAGCTTATGTCCTTGCGGCCATGAACGCACGGGTTCGATAGAGCCAGTGAGTAAGCAAGTAAGTAAATAGCAAGTAATAGATGTTAACATAAGGAAAAAACTAGCTTTTAGAAGATTGAAGAAGGTAGAGTTCTGTTACATGGACGAGAGTTATAACAGAAGCCAATAATAATAATAAAAAAAGACGAAATGCAGTCTCATTGTGTATCTTAATGTTGTATCGTTAGAACCTTGGTTCGCTAATGATCCCAGCGCTGTGTCCTCCAACCGCACCACAACAAGACCAAAACCTTCCGCTCACAACAATAAACTTACTTTTCTAAGAAACACTCTACACTCATTCAGGTCTCCATCGATTTTTGTTTCGAACCAAAACATCGTAACATTTTCAGACATTACTGCTCTAACTTTTTCGAAACTTTCCAAATGGCACAAAAAGTAGGGTAAAATTATGGAATATTCACCTGAAAGGTCCGTCTCCTCAACTTAATTAATTATTTAACTGTAGCGCTTTCGGGACTTGTCCCATCATCAGCAGGATTCAAAACTGGTGTTTCACTGAAATCTGGTAGAGGGCGTTTTCGTTTATCAGTTTTAAGATACTTTTGAAATCCGCCAATGGATTAATTGAAGGAGATGCACTATCTTCTGTTCTATTCAATTTTGTACTAGAGCTGGTTATCAAATCTTTAGAGGATGAAGAAGGCCTACAACTGAATGGTATTAATAAGCTGTTAGTTTATGCTGATGATGTAGTACTATTGGTCGATAGCGAGGAGATACTAAAGGACAACACGCACATTCTATTGAGTCACACTAAGAAATTGAGCCTGGAAGTAAACATCAATAAAACAAAATATATGTTCACACACAGAAATACATTATATAAAGGAAATGGACAGTTGATAACAAATTTTGAAGAAGTGGCTGAATTCAAATACTTTGGAACTGACTAACTAATTAACACTCACTGGCACTATCGAACACGTAGGTTCATGGCCGCGCGGACATAAGCTCTCCATACATCCCTATCCTGAGCCAATGATTTCAGTCATTCCCTGTATAATCTACTTCCCTCAAATCATAGTTAATATTATTCTCCCACCTCATTCTTGGTCTACCAAATGGGCGTTTTCCCTCTGGCTTTCCTACAAGAAGTTTCCATGCAAGTCTTTCATTCCCCATACGTGCAACATGTCCTGCCCAGCGCAGTCTACGAGACTTAACAGTTCTCATATCTGGCTTCCTATAAAGACCACGTAGTTCACTGTTATGCAGCCTTCTCCATTTACCTATATGTTCATCTCTCTTTGTTCCAAAAATGTTCCTAAGAAAGTTATTCTCAAAAACTCGTAATCTCCTTTCCTCCTTTAAATTTAATCATTGTTTCGATCCAAATTTTGAAATTTTACATATTTGTGATAAGGGTAAGAAGTTAGATCTTTTGGAGGCTGTAGAAATTAATAAATTTAAAAGTAGTAAAAAAGTGTTAAATTCTCAAAATGATTTGAATGAATCCCCTTTGTTAAATTAAAAAATTTAAATAAATATTGTTGTATTGTTGCTTAGATCAGTTGGAACACAATTCATAATTTGTTAACATGTCTGAAGAAGGTACAGTGTACCGAAACAGCTGTCACTGAATTATATAATAAATATGAAAATCAAATAAAACTACGTTTTATTTTTATTTAATTAATAAATATTAAAGTGTTTGAAATTATAAATGTCTGTCTCTCGAAAACCTTGTGTGATGGATAAAAACCGATATCACATTTGAATTCAGGAGAAAAAATACTATCAGAATCACATATTTTTCTCTCTGAGACAAAAAAAGTATATTTTTTGTTCCCAAGTGTAATTGGCCTTGTACATTCCATCTGCCAATAGCAAAGGTCTGTTTTCGCAGCTTAAGTCTGCCATATTTAAATCAATCTAATTTAGAAGAAGCCTCCAAAAAACAAGACAGGATAAAATAAGAAATGAATTCCTTTGGAGAGAAATGAATGTCACCTCATCTGTTGTTAAGAGGATTGAAAAGTCAAACGCTTAAATGGTATGGCCATGTACAAAGAATGGAAAATGAAAGATGGCCAAAAAATATATAGCAATGGTCACCGCCTGGAAGAAATAAACGTGGCAGACCAAGATGAAAATGGAAAACCTACGTCAGAACTATAATGAATGATGGGAATTTGGAAGAGGGAGATTAGAATGATAGAGATAAATGGAAACTGAAGACGGCAAACCTATAAGTGGGGGAAAGCCGAAGAAGAAAAAGAGTGTAATTGGATACAACAATATTCAGCGTATGGATCGATCTCGCATTCCTCCTCAGATTTTGAATTATCATCCCCAAGGAAGGAGGTCTTCAGGAAGACCTCTCAAATGATGACAAGAGACCGTAACGGATCACCAGGCCTTATACGTGGAAGGAAGGTGTTTATGGTTGAACGTAAATTACTATAAAAATACAGTGTATGGAGGAAATGAGACAGCCATGAGGGTGCAGTAGAACACTTGTACATAGAGATCTCTCCTTAACACTGGAGGGATGTTGGATAATCTCCAGTTAGTTACTGCGGGAGTTTAATTTGAAAAAGCTGAGACTCTGTAAGCAGTGGCTGGGATTACGTGAACTTTTCCAACTGAGCTTTAAGCTGGCAATTGCATTGTTCTTGCGTCCCATGATACGACTTGCCCCTAAAAACTGGATCGTATAAACACCAACAAACTTCCAGGATTACAATAACAGACAGAAATAAGAACTAGAAGCGTTTTTAATACAGAATTATATGCATTTTACTGAGTTTAGCAAATTCTATTGTTATGCTAATTGTACCAACTGCCTCTAAACAGATTTGAAAACTTCTTGCAACAACATGATGTCCTCTATTCCTAACACTTCCGTTACTAGGTTCAACAACAACAACAATAATATTAATAATAATAATAATAATAATAATAATAATAATAATAAAACTAAATATATGGTCACACGTAGAAATTCATTAAATAATGGAAATGGACAGCTAATAACAAATGAGGGAAATTTTGGGGAAGTGGCTGAATTCAAATACCTAGGAACAATAATCACAAATAGGAATGAGATGCACAAAGAAATTAAACATAGGCTCAATTCTGGAAATGCGTGCTATTATGCATTGCAGAGACTCTTGATGTCCCAACTCCTTTCAAAAAACGTTAAGCTGAAAATATATAAAACTGTTATTCTACCAGTTATATTATATGGATGCGAAACATGGACTCTTACTTTAAGAGAGGAAAGGAGATTACGAGTATTTGAGAATTAAGTACTTAGGAAAATTTTTGGACCAGGGAGAGATGAACAGACAGGTGAATGGAGAAGACTACATAACAATGAACTACATGGTCTTTATAGGAAGCCAGATATAATAAGAACAGTTAAGTCTCGTAGACTGCGATGGGCAGGACATGTTGCGCGTATGGGGAATGAAAGACTTGCATGGAAGCTTCTTGTAGGAAAGCCAGAGGGAAAACGCCCAGTTGGTAGACCAAGAATGAGGTGGGAGAATAACATTAACTATGATTTGAGGGAAGTGGATTATACAGGGAATGATTAGAAAGCGTTAGCTCAGGATAGGGATGTATGGAGAGCTTATGTCCGTGCGGCCATGAACCTACGTGTTCGATAGTGCCAGTTAGTAAGTAAGTAAGTAAGTAATAATAAAAATAATAATAAACCAGATGCCTCTATGGAGCAGAAACATTAATTTTGAACAGAAAAAATATATCGAAAATATAGTGAAAAAAAGGAATGCAAAATTATAAGAAAAGTTTTAGGTCCACAAGTCATAGGTGAAGCATTTAGACTCAGAAGTAAAAAGGAAATAAAAATATATACAGACATTCATAGTGATATTAGAAAACGAAGGTTAAAATTTTATGGACATATTAACGAATGAACTCAAATAGGCTTACAAAACAGATAATGGAATTCTACGAAAACAGAAGTAAAGCTCCAGTGGATACTATGAAGTGGATTGATGAAGTCAAAAAGGACTTAAAATTGGCAGGAATTACTAAAGAAGATATCCCAAACAGAGATATATTTAGAATTAAGGTGAATAAGTGGCAAGTTGACCAAGAGGACAAACCGAAGAAAAAAAAAGACTGGAACTTGGACAGATGATAGAAAACAAGCTCATAGCAAAAGAATGAAAGAAAATTGGGCTCAAAGGAAACACCTCTAAGAACTTTTCGTAGTCCTGCATGGGCTCATCCGCAATAAAAAATAATAATCTACAGAGAAAACGAACGTTATGGCATTTCAAGGTGTAGATCCTGTCAGAAGTAAAATTGTACTGGACAATAAAATTTTGGAGCAGGTGAATAATTTTACATATCTAGGATGCAATATCTCATATGAAGAAGAAAAGGATGTAAATGCAAAAATATCATTTTTTTGAAGGATTTTAGAGTTAATAAATTCTATCTTCAGGTAAAAGTCATGATATACTGGGGGACATACACCATAACATCTGTAAGTTTGCTTATTTTTATCTTAAGTGGTCTTACATTACAGGAAAGCAGACCAATTAATCAAGGAGTTAGACAAGGATGTGGTCTTTCGCCAATGCTCTTCATAATATACATGAACTCAATTATTAAAGAATGGAGACACAACCACATGGCAGTAAACCACTTAATAGATTATATAATTTAGACACCCTATTATTTGCAGATAACACTAAGAAATTAGGACTGGAAGTAAATATCAGTAAAACTAAATATATGGTCACACGTAGAAATTCAGTATATAATGGAAATGGACAGCTAATGACAAATGAGGGAAATTTTGAGGAAGTGGCTGAATTCAAATACCTAGGAACAATAATCACAAGTAGGAATGAGATGCACAAAGAAATTAAACATAGGCTCAATTCTGGAAATGTGTGCTATTATGCATTGCAGAGACTTTTGATGTCCCAACTCCTTTCAAAAAACGTTAAGCTGAAAATATATAAAACTATTATTCTACCAGTTATATTATGTGGGTGCGAAACATGGACTCTTACTTTAAGGGAGGAAAGGAGATTACGAGTATTTGAGAATAAAGTTCTTAGGAAAATTTTTGGACCAAAGAGAGATGAACAGACAGGTGAATGGAGAAGACTACATAACAATGAACTACATGGTCTTTATAGGAAGCCAGATATAATAAGAACAGTTAAGTCTCGTAGACTGCAATGGGCAGGACATGTTGCGCGTATGGGGAATGAAAGACGTGCATGGAAACTTCTTGTAGGAAAGCCAGAAGGAAAACGCCCAGTTGGTAGACCAAGAATGAGGTGGAGAACACATTAAACTATGATTTGAGGGAAGTAGATTATACAGGGAATGATTGGAAAGCATTAGCTCAGGATAGGGATGTATGGAGAGCTTATGTCCGCGCGGCCATGAACCTGCGGGTTCGATAGTGCCAGTAAGTAAGTAAGTATTATTTGCAGATGACATTGTGTTTATAACGAATTCAGAAGATGACCTACAACGTTCAGTCCACTCTTTTCACCAAACGGCAATAAACTACAACATGGAAATCTCAACAGAAAAATCTAAAGTCATGGCTTTCCTAGGAAAAGACCCAGTTCGCAGTAAAATTGTTATTAATGATAAAATATTAGAACAAACCAACACATTTAACTATCTCGGATACCAAGTTACATACGAAGAAGAAAAAGATTTTAGTCAAAAAATTATAAAATTTAACAGAGTAACAGGAATTATAAATAATATTTTCAAGCCAAATACAGTACAGCAACACACACGAACTAGAATTTATAAAACACTGGCCAGACCCATATTATGTTACGGCAGTGAGGCCTGGATAATTACAGTGTAGATGAACAAAGACTAACTGAGGCAGAAATGAAATTTATGAGACGTACTGCGGGCTACTCAATAACAGACCATAAAAGGAATTCTGAGATTCTCAAAGAATTACAAACAGAATCAGTCATGGAAATATGTACAAAAATACAGAAACAACTGGAAATCTCACGTACGAAGAATGAGCAGAACAAGAATACCACGTCAGATTTTAAATTACCAGCCACCAGGCAAGAGAACTTTGGGCAGACCCTTCAAACGTTGGATTGAGACCGTAACAGACCACTAAGTCTATCACATGAAAGGAAGAAGAAGAAGAAGACATTTTTCTACTTTAGAGTCAGGTACTTGGGTTTCCTTTCTTTCTTGTAGAAACCTCTTCTAACTGCATATTCGTCCTGTTTCTCAATTATTTGATCCTTGGTTTAGTATTTTCAAATCCTAACTGCATAGCTTCTGAGAATCTGAGCTCCACACCACTAATACACACTTTCTTCTTCTTCTTCTTCTTCCGAATGCAGTATTGGATAATGATGCCCGTTCTGCGACTACAAAAACTGATCTTTCCATCGGTTGAAGGGTCTTCCGAGGTCTCTTTTGCTTTTAGGGTTGATGTGGTAAATCATCTTTGGTAAACGGGAATTTGTCCTTCTCTGGACGTGTTGGAACCATTTAATCTGACTATTTAACTCATGCCCCAAATGGGACTCAATGGCCAATCACGTTTCAATGATTTCTGTTTTACAACCAATCAGAGTCGTGTTTCACGAAATATTTATCAGTGTTATAATTACCATATTAAAGAAGGCTCCTCATTTTTAATATTCTGAACAGGTCTGACCATTATTTTGCAGTGACTGAGGGAACAGTAAAGCCGCCATATTTGAATGTTCAAAATGTCAGAAACAAGATTTGGCTGTGCTTCAAATGAAGATATAGACGAAATACAAATTTGACAATTGTGTTTTTAAATAATGATATTACCGAATTCTTTTTGATAATTCTGTGTTCAATAATTGTGTTTTTAAATAATGATTTTACCGAGTTGTTTACTAAAAAATAAATTAACCTATAATTTTGGTTATAATATACAGTTCGATGTGTTTAATTTTTTCTCCACTAGGATGCATTCTTACAATATTGCGATGATATTTCAAGTTTCCCACGCCAGATGGCAATATATAACAAACATTATATGATCTTGTTGCATTGGATGGAGAAACGAAACATAACGTTTCTCATTTGTTTTCAAACATCGCCGTTTACATTAAATAAATAAATATTTTAAAATAACTATATTTAAATAATGATTTGTGAGTAAACAGCTTAATTTTATTCGTTAAATAGTCCTAACAAATGCCACTCTTGATTTCCAAATTCTCTAGATAAATTCACTCCTCACTTCGTGAGTCATGAATTTATCGATAATTTGGAAATCACTCGTGGCACTACTTATGATAATTTTGTATATGTTCAACCATTTCCCTACTATTCCACTGCATCCTTATCTCATCACTTTTCATTCTATCCCTTAATGTTACTCCAGTTAGTGATCGGAGGAATCTCATTTGTGAACTATTAATGCTGGATTTATCTTTTGCTCGAAGTGTCCAGCATTCACTTCTGTACAGTAGAGCAGGTTTGGCTATGGCATTATGAAATCTCAATTGGATTTCTTTCCTCAATTGTTTTCCAAAATTTGTCGTAATTATACCATTTAATTTGTTATATTTTTCTAAATTTGTTTCTTATTAGTTTTAATTATCCCACTCTTTAAAGCTTTTATATCGAAAAAATCAGTGCTTTCCATTTCGACTATATAAAACATGTGCTTACGGCCACAAGACTATTATTTCTCTCCAATTGTGTTCCGAATTTGACGTTTCGATACAGGAATTACGTCTTACTGCGCAAACCATACGTCATCGCGTCTCCATCTCGAGTGTCATCTTTATGAACAGTGCAAAATGCTTTCCTATCTATCCCTTCCCTTTCCTGGTGCGCACCCTGTGCTATCGCGCATTCCCCCCTCTCCCTGTGAACTCTCATAAATAGCTGTGTTTTGTAACATCGAATCATCATCTACTTAGTCACCGTTGGAGTCTGGTCAGAGCAGCTCAGGAGAGCTGGTATTGTTTGTTTAGTCCGGTGAGCCAGGGTAGGGAGGCTAGGACAGTATTTCCCCCAACCCGAGGCTGGACTAGAGTGAGTGATAATGTATGTATGTATGTTGATTTATATCATATTTTCTTTTTGTATAGATGATCTACTATGATTTCTTTTCTTTGTAAATCGAATATTTATTTATTTATCTTTATATTATATCTGACTATATTTTGACTCGCATTAAAAGCTTTAGTTGTGCTTTTTACTTACTCTATGCCTATTCATTCAGTAGTTAGCATAAGTCAGATATCAAAGTCAAATTCCAAAAGCTTGCTCAAGCGGGTGTTAGTTCCTTTATCCCAAAGCTTCCACGATTGTATTTTATAAGTCAGTAAACATTACATATTGGGAGAATTTAGTAAGAAAGTTGAATTCCTCTTTGCCTCTATGGGCCCAGGCAAAGATGTCACTATTTGAAAAATCTATGCGTTCCAATCAAAATAGTTATCAACAATAACGGTTTGATCCAGCAACCCGCCGGTGCAATTGGATAAAGAGCATGTATTGGGTTGCATGTATTAGGCTTGGTTAGGTTAGGTTACGTTACGTACGGGTTAGGTTAGGTAAGGTTAGGTGAAATTGGTTAGGTTAGCATAGGTTACGTTATGTTATGTTAGGTTAGGTTAGGTGAGGATAGGTTAGGTTAGGTTAGGTTAGGCTAGGTGAGGTTTGGTTAGGTTATGTTCAACTGGGATAGGTTAGGCCCTCGGACCACTTTGGGTTATGATAGGCCCTCGGGGGCCACTTGCGTACAGTTAGGTCCTAGGGGCCTAGTGGAGTTATAATAGGCCCTCGGGGGCCACTTGGCGTTAATTTAGGTCCTCGGACCACTTTGGGTTATGATAGGTCCTCGGGGGCCACTTGGGTATAGGTTGGGCCCTAGGGGCCACTTGTGGTTATAATAGGCTCTCGGAGGCCACTTGGTGTTAGGTTAGGCCCTCGGACCACTTTGGGTTATGATAGGCCCTCGGGGGCCGCTTGCTGTTAGGTTAGGCCCTCGGACCACTTTGGGATATGATAGGCCCTCTGGGGCCACATGGGTGTAGATCCTAGCGGCCACTTGGAGTTATAATAGGCCCTCGGAGGCCATTTGGTGTTAGATTAGGCCCTCTGACCACTTTGGGTTATGATCGGCCCTCGCGGGTCACTTGGGTAGAGGTTAGGCCCAAGGGGCCACTTGGTGTTATAATAGGCCCTCCGGGGCCACTTGGTGTTAGGTTAGGCCCTCGGACCACTTTGGGTTATGATAGGCCCTCGGACCATTTTGGGTTATGATAGGCCCTCGGGGGCCACTTGGGTGTAGTTTTGGCCCTAGGACCACTTTGGGTTATGATAGGCCCTCGGGGGGCCACTTGGGAGTAGTTTTGTCCCTAGAGGCCACTTGGGCTTATAATAGGCACTCAGGGACCACTTGGTGTTAGGTTAAGCCCTCGGACCACTTTGGGTTATGATAGGCCCTCGGGGGCCACTTGCGTATGGGTTAGGCCGGTTAGGTTAGGTTGGGTTGGGATAGGTTGGGTTAGGTTAGGCTACGTTAGGTTAGGTTAGGGTAGGCTCGGCTAGGTTAGATGAGGTAAGGTTAGGTTAGGTTATGTCAGGTTAGGTTAGGTAAGATTAAGTTAGGTTAGGTTAGGTTCGGTTCGGTTAGGTTAGGCTAGGTTAGGTTAGATTAGGTTAGGTTAGGTTCGGTTCGGCTCGGATCGGCTCGTTTAGGATCGGTTAGGTTCGGTTTCATTAGGTTAGGTTAGGTTAGGTTAGGTTAGAGTTGAATAGACTTGGCTCTTTTCCGTTGATTTGGGTTAGCCGGGTTTTGTAATGTTAGGTTAAGTTTGGTTAGGCTTGGCCGTTTTGTGTTGTATTATTTGGTGCGGTTAGGTTATCTTAGATGAGGTTAGGATTCGTGTGGTTAGTCTCGACTCTTCTGTATCACGAGGTTTGTGTTCGGGCTCACGAGTTTTGTTACCGTTGTCACGAGGTTGGTTCCCGTTGTCACGAGGTTGGTTCCCGTTGTCACGAGGTAGGTTCCAGGGTTCACGAGGTCGGTTACCGGGGTAACGAGGTCGGTTACCGGTCCAAGAGGTCGGATGTCGGGGTCACGAGGTTGGTTACCGGTCTCCCTGGGTTGGTTACAGGCGTCACAAGGTTGGTTCCCGTTGTCACGATGTTGGTGCCGCTGACACGAGGAGGTTACAGGGGTCACGATGTAGGTTGCCGGGGTCACGAGGTTGGTTCACGGGGTCACGAGGTTGGCTAACGGGGTCACGAGGTTGGCTACCGGGGTCACGAGGTTGGCTACCGGGGGTCACGAGGTTGGCTACCGGGGGTCACGAGGTTGGCTACCGGGGGTCACGAGGTTGGGCTACGGGGTCACGAGGTTGGCTTCCGGGGTCACGAGGTTGGCTACCGGGGTCACGAGGTTGGCTACCTGGGTCACGAGGTTGCCTGCCGGGTTCACGAGGTTGGCTACCGGGGTCACGAGGTTGGCTACCTGGGTCACGAGGTTGGCTACCAGGTTCACGAGGTTGGCTACCTGGGTCACGAGGTTGGCTACCTGGGTCAGGAGGTTGGCTACCGGGGTCACGAGGTTGGCTACCGGGGTCACGAGGTTGGCTACCGGGATCACGAGGTTGGCTACAGGGGTCACGAGGTTGGCTACCGGGTTCACGAGGTTTGGCCACCGGGGTCACGAGGTTGGCCACCGGGGTCACGAGGTTGGCCACCGGTGTCACGAGGTTGGCCACCAGGCGTCACGAGGTTGGCCACCGGGGTCACGAGGTTGGCCACCGGGGTCACGAGGTTGGCCACCGGGGTCACGAGGTTGGCCACCGGGGTCACGAGGTTGGCCACCGGGGTCACGAGGTAGGCTACCGGGGTCACGAGGTTGGCTACCTGGGTCAGGAGGTTGGCTACCGGGGTCACGAGGTTGGCTACCGGGGTCACGAGGTTGGCTACCGGGGTCACTAGGTTGGCTACCGGGGTCACGAGGTTGGCTACCGGGTTCACGAGGTTGGCTACCGGGGTCACGAGGTTGGCCACCGGGGTCACGAGGTTAGCCACCGGGGTCACGAGGTTGGCCACCGGGGTCACGAGGTTGGTCACCGGGGTCACGAGGTTGGCCACCGGGGTCACGAGGTTGGCCACCGGTGTCACGAGGTTGGCCACCGGGGTCACGAGGTTGGCCACCGGGGTCACGAGGTAGGCCACCGGGGTCACGAGTTTGACCACCGGGGTCACGAGGTTGGACACCGGGGTCACGAGGTTGGCCACCGGTGTCACGAGGTTGGCAACCGGGGTCACGATGTTGGCTACCGGGGTCACGAGTTTGGCTACCGGGGTCACGAGTTTGGCTACCGGGGTCACGAGGTAGGCTACCGGGGTCACGAGGTTGGCGACCGGGGTCACGAGGTTGGCGACCGGGGTCACGAGGTTGGCGACCGGGGTCACGAGGTTGGCTACCGGGGTCACGAGGTTGGCTACAGGGGTCACGAGGTTGGCTACCGGGGTCACGAGGTTGGCTACCGGGGTCACGAGGTTGGCTATCGGGGTCACGAGGTTGGCTGCGGGGTGACGAGGTTGGCTACCGGGGGTCACGAGGTTGGCTACCGGGGGTCACGAGGTTGGCTACCGGGGGTCACGAGGTTGGCTACCGGGGGTCACGAGGTTGGCTACCGGGTTCACGAGGTTGGCTACCGGGGTCACGAGGTTGTCTACCGGGGTCACGAGGTTTGCTACCGGGGTCACGAGGTTGGCTACCGGGGTCACGAGGTTGGCTACCGGGGTCACGAGGTTGGCTACCGGAGTCACTAGGTTGGCTACCGGGGTCACTAGGTTGGCTACCGGGGTCACGAGGTTGGCTACCGGCGTCACGAGGTTGGCTCCGGGGTCACGAGGTTGGCTACCGGGGTCACGAGGTTGGCTACCGGGGTCACGAAGTTGGCTACCGGGGTCACGAGGTTGGCTACCGGGGTCACGATGTTGGCTACCGGGGTCACGAGGTTGGCTACCTGGGTCACGAGGTTGGCTACCTGGGTCACGAGGTTGGCTACCGGGGTCACGAGGTTGGCCACCGGGGTCACGAGGTTGGCTACCGGGGTCACGAGGTTGGCTACCTGGGTCACGAGGTTGGCTACCGGGGTCACGAGGTTGGTTACCGGGGTCACGAGGTTGGCTACCGGGGTCACGAGGTTGGCTCCCGGGGTCACTAGGTTGGCACCCGGGGTCACGAGGTTGGCTACCGGGGTCACGAGGTTGGCTACCGGGGTCACGAGGTTGGCTACCGGGGTCACGATGTTGGCTACCGGGGTCACGACGTTGGCAACCGGGGTCACGAGGTTGGCAACCGGGGTCTCGAGGTTGACTACCGGGGTCACGAGGTTGGCTTACAGGGGTCACGAGGTTGGCTACAGGGGTCACGAGATTGGCTACCGGGGTCACTAGGCTGGCTGCCGGGGTCACGAGGCTGGCTACCGGGTTCACGAGGCTGGCTACCGGGGTCACGAGGCTGGCTACCGGGTTCACGAGGCTGGCTACCGGGGTCACGAGTCTGGCTACCGGGGTCACGAGGCTGGCTATCGGGGTCACGAGGTTGGTTACCGGATCACGAGGTTGGCAACCGGGGTCACGAGGTTGGCTACCGGGGTCACGAGGTTGGTTACCGGGGTCACGATGTTGGTTACCGGGGTCACGAGGTTGGTTACCGGGGTCACGAGGTTGGTTACCGGGGTCACGAGGTTGGTTACCGGGGTCAAGAGGTTGGTTACCGGGGTCACGAGGTTGGTTACCGGGGTCACGAGGTTGGTTACGGGGGTCACGCGGTGGTACCGGGGATCACGAGTTGGATACCGGGGTCACGAGGTTGGCTACCGGGGTCACGAGGTTGGCTACCGGGGTCAGGAGGTTGGCTACCGGGGTCACGAGGTTGTCTACCGGGGTCACGAGGTTGGCTACCGGGGTCACGAGGTTGGCTACCGGGGTCACGAGGTTGGCTACCGGGGTCACGAGATTGGCTACCGGGGTCACAAGGTTGGCTACCGGGGTCACGAGGTTGGCTACCGGGGTCACGAGGTTGGCTCCCGGGGTCACTAGGTTGGCACCCGGGGTCACGAGGTTGGCTACCGGGGTCACGAGGTTGGCTCCCGGGGTCACGAGGTTGGCTACCGGGGTCACGAGGTTGGCAACCGGGGTCACGAGGTTGGCAACCGGGGTCACGAGGTTGGCTACCGGGGTCACGAGGTTGGCTACCGGGGTCAAGAGGTTGGCTACCGGGGTCACGAGATTGGCTACCGGGGCACGAGGCTGGCTACCGGGTCACGAGGCTGGCTACCGGGGTCACGAGGCTTGCTACCGGGGTCACGAGGCTGGCTACCGGGGTCACGAGGCTGGCTATCGGGGTCACGAGGCTGGTTACCGGATCACGAGGTTGGTTACCGGATCACGAGGTTGGCTACCGGGGTCACGATGTTGGCTACCGGGGTCACTAGATTGGCTACCTGGGTCACGAGGTTGGTTACCGGGGTCACGAGGTTGTTTACCGGGGTCACGTGGTTGGTTACCGGGGTCACGTGGTTGGTTACCGGGGTCACGAGGTTGGTTACCGGGGTCACGAGGTTAGTTACCGGGGTCACGCGGTTGGTTACCGGGGTCACGACGTTGGATACCGGGGTCACGAGGTTGGCTACCGGGGTCACGAGGTTGGCTACCGGGGTCACGAGGTTGGCTACCGGGGTCACGAGGTTGGCTACCGGGTTCACGAGGTTGGCTACCGGGGTCACGAGTTTGGCTACCGAGGTCACGAGGTTGGCTACCGGGATCACGCGGTTGGCTACCGGGGTCACGCGGTTGGCTACCGGGGTCACGAGGTTGGCTACCGGGGTCACGAGGTTGGCTACCGGGGTCACGACTTTGGCTACCGGGGTCACGAGGTTGTCTACCGGGTTCACGAGGTTGGATTTGGGGGTCACGAGGTTGGTTACCGGGGTCACGAGGTTGGTGACGGGGTTCACGAGGTTGATTACGGGGGTCCACGATTGTCGGTTCCGGGGGTCCCGAGGTTGGCTACCGGGGGGTCAAAAGGGTGGTTACCGGGGGTCAAGAGGTTGGTTACCGGGGAGGTCACGAGGGTTTGTACAGGGGTCACGAGGTTGGTTACCAGGGTCACGAGGTTGGTTGACGGGGTTCACGCGGTTGGCTACCGGGGTCACGAGGTTGGCTACCGGGGTCACGAGATTGGCTACCTGGGACACGATATTGGTTACCGGGGTCACGAGGTTGTTTACCGGGGTCACGAGGTTGGTTACCGGGGTCACGAGGTTGGTTACCGGGGTCACGAGGTTGGTTACCGGGGTCACGAGGTTGGTTACCGGGGTCACGAGGTTGGTTACCGGGGTCACGAGGATGGTTACCGGGGTCACGAGGTTGGTTACCGGGGTCACGAGGTTGGTTACCGGGGTCACGAGGTTGGTTACCGGGGTCACGAGGTTGGTTACCGGGGTCACGAGGTTGGTTACCGGGGTCACGAGGTTGGTTACCGGGGTCACGAGGTTGGCTACCGTGGTCACGAAGATTGGTTACCGGGGTCACGAGGTTGGTTACCGGTGTCACGAGGTTGGTTACCGGGGTCACGAGGTTGGTTACCGGGGCAACGAGGTTGGTTACCGGGGTCACGAGGTTGGTTACCGGGGTCACGAGGTTGGTTACCGGGGTCACAAGGTTTGCAATCCGGACCTCGAGATGAATAAATCTGGTCGGGGTTGGGTTAGGTTAGGTTACGTTACGTTAGGTTAGGTTAGGTTAGGTTAGGTTAGGTTAGCTTAGGTTAGGTTATTTTAGGTTAGGTTAGGTTCGGTCCGGGTCGGGTCGGGTTAGGTCGGGTTGGGTCGGGTCGGGTCGGGTCGGTTTGGGTCGGGTCTGTACGGGTCGGGTCGAGTCGGGTCTGGTCGGGTCGTTTCGGGTCGGCTCGGGTCTGGTCTGGTCGGGTCGGGTCGGGTCGTGTCAGGTCAGGTCAGGACAGGTCAGGTCAGGTCAGGTCCGGTCCGGTCCGGTCCGGTCGGGGTCGGGTCAGGTCGGGTCGGGTTGGGTTAGGTTAGGTTATTTTAGGTTCTGTTCGGTTAGGTTAGGTTAGGTTATGTCAGGTCAGGTCAGGTCAGGCCAGTCAGGCCAGGTCAGGTCAGGTCGGGTCATGTCAGGTCAGGTCAGGTCAGGTCAGGTCCGGTCAGGTCAGGTCCGGTCCGGTTAGGTTAGGTTAGGTGTGGTTAGGTTAGGTTAGGTTATGTTCGGTTAGGTTAGGTTAGGGTAGGTTAGGTTAGGTTCGGTTAGGTTAGGTTCGGTTAGGTTCCAGTAGCATCGGTTAGGTTAGGTTCGGTTAGGGTCGGTTAAGTTCGGTTAGGTTCGGTTAGGTTAGGTTAGTTTATGGTAGGTTATGTTAGGTTAAGTTAAGTCAAGTTAAGCTGTGTTAGGGTAGGTTAGGTTAAGTAAGGTTATGTAAGGTTAGGTTAGGATAGGTTAGGTTAGGTTACTTTAGATTAGGTTATCTTAGGTTAGGTTACGTTAGATTACGTTCGGTTAGGTTCGGTTCGGTTCGGGACTGTCACGTCAGGTCAAGTCAGGTCAGGTCAGGTCAGGTTCGGTTCCGTTCGGTTCGGTTCGTTTCGGTCCGGTTAGGTTAGGTTCGGTTCGGTTCGGTTAGGTTAGGCTAGGTTAGATTAGGTTAGGTTAGGTTCGGTTCGGCTCGGATCGGCTCGGTTAGGTTAGGTTCGGTTTCATTAGGTTAGGTTAGATTTGAATAGACTTGGCTCTTTTCCGTTGATTTGGGTTAGCCGGGTTTTGTAATGTTAGGTTAAGTTTGGTTAGGCTTGGCCGTTTTGTGTTGTATTATTTGGTGCGGTTAGGTTATCTTAGATGAGGTTAGGATTGGTGTGGTTAGTCTCGGCTCTTCTGTATCACGAGGTTTGTGTTCGGGCTCACGAGTTTTGTTACCGTTGTCACGAGGTCGGTTACCGGGGTAACGAGGTCGGTTACCGGTCCAAGAGGTCGGATGTCGGGGTCACGAGTTTAGCTACCGGGGTCACGAGGTTGGCTACCGGGGTCACGAGGTTGGCTACCGGGGTCACGAGGTTGGCTACCGGGGTCACGAGGTTGGCTGCCGGGGTCACGAGGTTGGCTGCCGGGGTCACGAAGTTGGTTGCCGGGGTCACGAGGTTGGCGACCGGGGTCACGAGGTTGGCTGCCGGCGTCACGAGGTTGGTTGCCGGGGTCACGAGGTTGGTTGCCGGGGTCACGAGGTTGGCTACCGGGGTCACGAGGTTGGCTACCGGCGTCACGAGGTTGGCTACCGGGGTCACGAGGTTGGCTACCGGGGTCTCGAGGTTGGCTACCGGGGTCACGAGGTTGGCTACCGGGGTCACGAGGTTGGCTGCCGGGGTCACGAGGTTGGCTACCGGGGTCACGAGGTTGGCTACCGGGGTCACGAGGTTGGCTACCGGGGTCACGAGGTTGGCTACCGGGGTCACGAGGTTGGCTACCGGGGTCACGAGGTTGGCTACCGGGGTCACGAGTTTGGCTACCGGGATCGCGAGGTTGGCTACCGGGGTCGCGACTTTGGCTACCGGGGTCGCGAGGTTGGATACCGCGGTCGCGAGTTTGGCTACCGGGGTCGCGAGGTTGGCTACCGGGGTCACGAGGTTGTCTACCGGGGTCACGAGTTTGGCTACCGGGGTCACGAGGTTGGCTAGCGGGGTCACGAGGTTGGCTTGCAGGGTCACGAGGTTGGCTACCGTGGTCACGAGGTTGGCTACCGGGGTCACGAGGTTGGCTACCGGGTTCACGAGGTTGGCTACCGGGGTCACGAGGTTGGCTACCGGGGTCACGAGGTTGGCTACCGGGGGTCACGAGGTTGGCTACCGGGGGTCACGAGGTTGGCTACCTGGGGGTCACGAGGTTGGCTACCGGGGGTCACGAGGTTGGCTACCGGGGGTCACGAGGTTGGCTACCGGGGTCACGAGGTTGGCTACCGGGGTCACGAGGTTGGTTACCGGGGTCACGAGGTTGGTTACCGGGGTCACGAGGTTGGTTACCGGGGTCACGAGGTTGTGGTACCGGGGTCACGAGGTTGGTTACCGGGGTCACGAGGTTGGTTACCGGGGTCACGAGGTTGGTTACCGGGGTCACGAGGTTGGTTACCGTGGTCACGAGGTTGGTTACCGGGGTCACGAGGTTGATTACCGGGGTCACGAGGTTTGTTACCGGGGTCACGAGGTTGGTTACCGGGGTCACGAGGTTGGTTACCGGGGTCACGAGGTTTGCAATCCGGACCTCGAGATGAATAAATCGGGTCGGGGTTGTGTTAGGTTAGGTTAGGTTAGGTTATGTCAGGTCAGGTCAGGCCAGTCAGGCCAGGTCAGGTCAGGTCGGGTCATGTCAGGTCAGGTCAGGTCAGGTCCGGTCAGGTCCGGTCCGGTCCGGTTAGGTTAGGTGTGGTTAGGTTAGGTTAGGTTCGGTTAGGTTAGGGTAGGTTAGGTTAGGGTAGGTTAGGTTAGGTTCGGTTAGGTTAGGTTCGGTTAGGTTCCAGTAGCATCGGTTAGGTTAGGTTCGGTTAGGGTCCGTTAGGTTCGGTTAGGTTAGGTTAGGTTAGTTTATGGTAGGTTATGTTAGGTTAAGTTAAGTCAAGTTAAGCTATGTTAGGGTAGGTTAGGTTAAGTAAGGTTATGTAAGGTTAGGTTAGGATAGGTTAGGTTAGGTTACTTTAGATTAGGTTATCTTAGGTTAGGTTACGTTAGATTACGTTCGGTTAGGTTCGGTTCGGTTCGGGACTGTCACGTCAGGTCAAGTCAGGTCAGGTCAGGTCAGGTTCGGTTCCGTTCGGTTCGGTTCGTTTCGGTCCGGTTAGGTTAGGTTCGGTTCGGTTCGGTTAGGTTAGGCTAGGTTAGGTTAGATTAGGTTAGGTTAGGTTCGGTTCGGCTCGGATCGGCTCGGTTAGGTTAGGTTCGGTTTCATTAGGTTAGGTTAGATTTGAATAGACTTGGCTCTTTTCCGTTGATTTGGGTTAGCCGGGTTTTGTAATGTTAGGTTAAGTTTGGTTAGGCTTGGCCGTTTTGTGTTGTATTATTTGGTGCGGTTAGGTTATCTTAGATGAGGTTAGGATTGGTGTGGTTAGTCTCGGCTCTTCTGTATCACGAGGTTTGTGTTCGGGCTCACGAGTTTTGTTACCGTTGTCACGAGGTCGGTTACCGGGGTAACGAGGTCGGTTACCGGTCCAAGAGGTCGGATGTCGGGGTCACGAGGTTGGCTACCGGGGTCACGAGGTTGGCTACCGGGGTCACGAGGTTGGCTGCCGGGGTCACGAGGTTGGTTGCCGGGGTCACGAGGTTGGTTGCCTGGGTCACGAGGTTGGCGGCCGGGGTCACGAGGTTGGCTGCCGGCGTCACGAGGTTGGTTGCCGGGGTCACGAGGTTGGCTACCGGGGTCACGAGGTTGGCTACCGGCGTCACGAGGTTGGCTACCGGGGTCACGAGGTTGGCTACCGGGGTCACGAGGTTGGCTACCGGGGTCACGAGGTTGGCTACCGGGGTCACGAGGTTGGCTACCGGGGTCACGAGGTAGACTACCGGGGGTCACGAGGTTGGCTATCGGGGTCACGAGGTTGGCTACCGGGGTCACGAGGTTGGCTACCGGGGTCACGAGGTTGGCTACCGGGGTCGCGAGGTTGGCTACCGGGGTCGCGAGTTTGGCTACCGGGGTCGCGAGTTTGGCTACCGGGGTCACGAGGTTGGCTACCGGGGTCACGAGGTTGGCTACCGGGGTCACGAAGTTGGCTACCGGGGTCACGAGGTTGGCTACCGGGGTCACGAGGTTGGCTACCGGGGGTCACGAGGTTGGCTACCGGGGTCACGAGGTTGGCTACCGGGGTCACGAGGTTGGCTACCGGGGTCACGAGGTTGGCTACCGGGGTCACCGAGGTTGGATCCCGGGGTCCACGAGCGTTGGCGACGGGGGTTCAAGAGGTTGGCTACCGGGGTAACGAGGTTGGATACGGGGGTAAACGAGTGTTGGCTACCGGGGTCGCGAGGTTGGCTACCGGGGTCGCGAGGTTGGCTACCGGGGTCGCGACCTTGGCTACCGGGGTCGCGAGGTTGGATACCGCGGTCGCGAGTTTGGCTACCGGGGTCGCGAGGTTGGCTACCGGGGTCGCGAGTTTGTCTACCGGGGTCACGAGGTTGGCTACCGGGGTCACGAGGTTGGCTAGCGGGGTCACGAGGTTGGCTTGCAGGGTCACGAGGTTGGCTTGCAGGGTCACGAGGTTGGCTACCGTGGTCACGAGGTTGGCTACCGGGTTCACGAGGTTGGCTACCGGGGTCACGAGGTTGGCTACCGGGTTCACGAGGTTGGCTACCGGGGTCACGAGGTTGGCTAACGGGCGTCACGAGGTTGGCTACCGGGCGTCACGAGGTTGGCTACCGGGGTCACGAGGTAGACTACCGGGGGTCACGAGGTTGGCTACCGGGGTCACGAGGTTGGCTACCGGGGGTCACGAGGTTGGCTACCGGGGGTCACGAGGTTGGCTACCGGGGCTCACGAGGTTGGCTACCGGGGTCACGAGGTTGGCTACCGGGGTCACGAGGTTGGCTACCGGGGTCACGAGGTTGGCTACCGGGGTCACGAGGTTGGCTACCGGGATCACGAGGTTGGCTACCGGGGTCACGAGGTTGGCTACCGGGTTCACGAAGTTGGCTACCGGGGTCACGAGGTTGGCTACCGTGGTCACGAGTTTGGCTACCGGGGTCACGAGGTTGGCTACCGGGCTCACGAGGTTGGTTACCGGGGTCACGAGGTTGGTTACCGGGGTCACGAGGTTGGTTACCGGGGTCACGAGGTTGGTTACCGGGGTCACGAGGTTGGTTACCGGGGTCACGATGTTGGTTACCGTGGTCACGAGGTTGGTTACCGGGGTCACGAGGTTGTTACCGGGGTCACGAGGTTGGTTACCGGGGTCACGAGGTTGGTTACCGGGGTCACGAGGTTGGTTACCGGGGTCACGAGGTTGGTTACCGGGGTCACGAGGTTTGCAATCCGGACCTCGAGATGAATAAATCGGGTCGGCGTTGGGTTAGGTTAGGTTAGGTTAGGTTAGGTTAGGTTAGGTTAGGTTAGGTTAGGTTAGGTTCGGTTAGGTTCGGTTCGGTTCGGTTCGGTTCGGTTCGGTTCGGTTCGGTTCTGTTCCGTTCGGTTCTGTTCCGTTCGGTTAGGTTCGGTTCGGGTTGGGTCGGGTCGGGTCGGGTCGGGACGGGTCGGGTCGGTTCGGGTCGGGTCGCGTCCGGTCGGGTCGGGACGGGTCGGATCGGGTCGGGTCGCGTCGGGTCGGGTCGGGTCGTGTCGGGTCGGATCGGGTCGGGTCGGGTCGGATCGGGTCGGGTGGAGTCGGGTCAGGTGAGGTCAGGTCAGGTCCGGTCCGGTCCGGTCGGTTCGGGTCGGGTCGGTTTGGGTTAGGTTAGGTTATGTTAGGTTCTGTTAGGTTAGGTTAGGTTAGGTCAGGTCACGCCAGGTCACGCCAGTTCAGGTCAGGTCAGGTCAGGTCAGGTCAGGCCAGGCCAGGCCAGGTGAGGTCAGGTCAGGCCAGGCTAGGCCAGGTCAGGTCAGCTCAGGTCCGGTCCGTTCCGGTCCGGTTAGGTTAGGTTAGGTGTGGTTAGGTTAGGCTAGGTTAGGTTCGGTTAGGTTACGGTATGTTAGGTTAGGTTCGGTTAGGTTCCAGTAGGTTCGGTTAGGTTAGGTTAGGTTAGGTTAGGTTCGGTTAGGGTCGGTTAGGTTCGGTTAGGTTCGGTTAGATTATGGTAGGTTATGTTAGGTTAAGTTAAGTCAAGTTAAGCTATGTTAGGTTAGGTTAGGTTAAGTAAGGTTATGTAAGGTTAGGTTAGGATAGGTTAGGTTAGGTTACTTTAGATTAGGTTATCTTAGGTTAGGTTACGTTAGATTAGGTTCGGTTCGGTTCGGGACTGTCACGTCAGGTCAAGTCAGGTCAGGTCAGGTCAGGTCAGGTTCGGTACCGTTCGGTTCGGTTCGTTTCGGTCCGGTTAGGTTAGGTTAGGTTAGGTAAGTTTAGGTTAGGTTAGGTTAGTTTAGTTTAGGTTCTGTTCTGTTCTTTTCGGTTGGGTTGGGTTTGGTTGGTTTGGGTTGAGTTGGGTTGGGTTGGTTGGTTTGGGTTGGTTTGGGTAGGGTTGGGGTAGGTTGGGTTGGGTTTTGTTTGGTTGGGTTACGTTTGGTTTGGTTTGGTTTGTTTTGGTTTGGTTTGGTTTGGTTGTGTTTGGTTCGGTTTGGTTAGGTTAGGTTAGGTCAGGTCAGGTCAGGTTTGGTAGGTTAGGTTAGGTTAAGTTACGTTAGGTTAGGTTAGGTTAGGTTAAACTGGGTTAGGTTATGCCCTCGGACGACTTTGATTTATGATAGGCCCTCGGGGGCCACGTGCGTATAGGTTAGGCCCTAGGGTCCACTTTGGGTTATAATAGGCTCTCGGAATCCATCTGGTGTTAGGTTATGCCCTCGGGCCACTTTGCGTTATGATAGGCCATCGGGCGCCACTTGTGTATAGGTTAGGCCCAAGGGGCCACTTGGAGTTATAAACGGCCATCTGGGTCCACTTGGTGTAAGGCTAGGCCCTCGGACCACTTTGGGTTATGATAGGCCCTCGGGGGCCACTTGGGTAGAGTTTGGGCCCTAGGGCCTACTTGGGGTTATATTAGGCCCTCGTATGTCACTTTGTGTTAGGTTAGGCCCTCGGACCACTTTGGGTTATGATAGGTCCTCGGGGCCACTTGCGTATAGGTTAGGCCCTAGGGGCCATTTGGTGTTAGTTTAGGCCCTCGGACCACTTTTGGTTATGTAGGCCCTTGGGGGCCACTTGCGTATAGGTTAGGCCGGTTAGGTTAGGTTTGGTTAAGTTAGGTAAGGTAAGGTAACGTAAGGTAAGGTAAGTTTAGGTTAGTTAGGTTAGGTTAGGTTTTGGTTAGGTTAGGTTAGGTTAGGTTAGGTTAGGTTTGGATTGGATTGGGTTGGTTTGGATTGGTTTGGAAAGGTTTGGATTGGTTTGGACTGGTTTGGATTGGTTTCGATTGGTTTCGATTGGTTTCGATTGGTTCGGATTGGTTCGGTTGGTTTGGTTCGGTCAGGTCAGGTCAGGTCAGGTCAGATGAGGTCAGGTCAGGTCAGCTCAGATCAGGTCAGGTTTGGTTTGTTTTGGTTAGTTTATGTTAGGTTAGTTTAGGTTAGATTAGCTTAGGTTAGGTTAGGTTTGGTTTGATTAGGTTAGGTTAAACTGGGTTAGGTTAGGCCCTCGGACCACTTTGGGTTATGATAGGCCTTCGGGGGCCACTTGCGTATAGGTTAGGCCCCTAATGGAGTTAAAATAGGCTCTCGAGGCCCACTTGGTGTTAGGTTGGGCCCTCGGAACACTTTGGGTAATGATAGGCCCTCGGGGGCCACTTGGGTATAGGTTGGGCCCTCGGAGGCCACTTGGTGTTAGGTTAGGCCCTCGGACCACTTTGGATCATGATAAGCCCTCGTGGGCCACTTGCTTAGGGGCCACTTATGACGCGCGGATATAAACTCTCCATACATCCCTATCCTGAGCTAATGTTTTCCAATCATTCCCTGTACAATCTATTTCCCTCAAATCACAATTAATGTTATTCTCCCACTTCATTCTTGGTCTACCAACTGGGCGTTTTTCCTCTGGTTTTCTTACAAGAAGCTTCCATGCACGTCTCTTCATTCCCCATTCGTGCGACATGTCCTGCCGATCGCAGTCTACGAGACCTAACTGTTCTTATTATATCTGGCTTCCTACAAAGCCCATTGAGTTCATTGTTATGTAGTTTTCTCCATTCACGCGTCTGTTCATCTCTCTTTGGCCCACATTTTTTCCTAAGTACTTTATTCTCAAATACTCGTAATCTCCTTTCCTCCCTTAAAGTAACAGTCCATGTTTCACATCCATATAATATAACTGGTAGAATAACATTATCATCATCTTCATGGTGGGCCCTCGGCCTGTTCTGCTCTCACAATTCAGCTTCCCATCGTCTTCTAGGACGTCCCACATCTCTATAGCCTTGAGGTTGGTACAACAGTGCTTCTTTCGTTAGCCTAGAAGAATCCATTCTTAAAATATGTCCACGCCATTTTTGTTTATAGCTTTGTAATTTTTTCATTATATTAAACATTTTGAGTTCTTGCCCAATTGTTTCACTAGGAATTTGGTCTCCTCGAGTATGTCCTGCAACGTATCTGAGGAACCTCATCTCTGATGTTTCTAGTAATCTTCTCTCTGATCTATTCATGGCCCAGTTCTCTGATCCATATGTCACAATGGGAACTGCCATTACCTTATAAAACTTTTGCATTGTTTCTTTTGTTTTTGTTTATAGTGTTATTTTAATTGTCCCACACATGCTTTGAAATTTATATTTTTTTCACGGGAGAATAACAGATTTATATATTTTCATAAGTAATGCCACGAGTGATTTCCAAATTATCGATAAATTCACGACTCACGAAGTGAGGAGTGAATTTATCTAGAGAATTTGGAAATCAAGAGTGGCATTTGTTAGGACTATTTAACGAATAAAATTAAGCTGTTTACTCACAAATCATTATTTAACTGTAGTTATTTTAAAATATTTATATATTTAATGTAAACGGCGATGTTTGGAAACAAATGAGAAACGATAGGCACGCTTCATCTGCTTCTTTTGTTTATCACTGCAACTAGATCATACTATTTCAGAATATTAAAAAGGAGGAGCTTTCTTTAATATGGTAATTATAACACTGATAAATATTTCGTGAAACACGACTCTGATTGGTTGTAAAACAGAAATCATTGAAACGTGATTGGTCATTGACTCCCATTTGGGGCATGAGTTAAATAGTCAGTTTAATTGTTTTGAAAGGAGTTGGGCCGCGGTGGACTAGTGGTTATGCTCCTTGCCTCTGGTCCCGAAGGTCGCGGGTTCATACCAGGCCGGGGTCGATGGATTTTTTTAGGATGCAAACGTCCACCGAGCAAGTCATCCGGGAGGAACTTTAGGCCGTGGGTCCCGAGTCTGAAGATTTTCAGGCTCGTAAAAGATCCTTAAGCCTGAATGAAAAGGCCTCTAAGCAAAATTTACCGAATTTTCCCGTCCTAGTACTACCTTGGTTTCCTAGATGTCAGTATGCGGCGGAACGCTGACCACGGGCCACTCAAATGATATCTATATGAAAACAAGTGTAACTAAATTAGTATGGTTCAAATTCTTCCCTGTAGGGGGAGAGCGCCTAACACGGGCTTACAATAATATGAACGAGGGAATACAAATGTAATTGGTTTGAACATATACAAATAATGACGAATAATCGTTTATCAAAGAGTTGCTTTATTATAAACCTCAAGGCCGAAGAAATGTAGGAAGACCAAAACGTCGTTGGAAAGACGACTCGCAACTGCAGCATATAGTGCACCGGAGAGCGGAACGGGCCAACAGGTCCATACCTTGCAGATGACGTCTTTTGAGAAAAGTTGGGAAGACAATAGTCTCTGCAATGCATAATAGCACGCATTTCCAGAATGTTTCCAGAATATGTTTAATTTCTTTGTGCATCTCATTCCTGTTTGGATGAAGAAGGTTTACAACTCAATGGTATTAATAAGCTGTTAGTTTATGCTGATGATGTAGTACTATTGGGTGACAGCGAGGAGATACTAAAGGACAACACGCACTCACTACTGAGTAACATTATGAAAAGTGGGACTGGAAGTAAATGTCAATAAAACTAAATATATGGTCACACGTAGAAATACATTATATAATGGAAATGGACAGCTAATGACAAATGAGGGAAATTTTGAGGAAGTGGCTGAATTCAAATACCTAGGAACAATAATCACAAATAGGAATGAGATGCACAAAGAAATTAAACATACGCTCAATTCTGGAAATGCGTGCTATTATGCATTGCAGAGACTCTTGATGTCCCAACTCCTTTCAAAAAACGTTAAACTGAAAATATATAAAACTATTATCCTACCAGTTATATTATATGGGTGCGAAACATGGACTCTTACTTTATGGGAGGAAAGAAGATTACAAGTATTTGAGAATAAAGTACTTAGGAAAATATTTGGACCAAAGAGAGATGAACAGACATGTGAATGGAGAAGACTGCATAACAGTGAATTACATGGTCTTTATAGGAAGCCAGATATAATGAGAACAGTTAAGTCTCGTAGACTGCGATGCACAAATGGGGAATGAAAGACGTGCATGGAAGCTTCTTGTAGGAAAGCCAGAGGGAAAACGCCCAGTAGGTAGACCAAAAATGAGGTGGGAGAATAACATTAACTATGATTTGAGGGAAGTAGATTATACAGGGGATGAATGAAAAACATTGGCTCAGAATAGGGATATATGGAGAGCTTATGTCCGCGCGGCCATGAACCTACGGGTTCGATAGTGTTAGTTAGTTAGTTAGTAAATCTCATTCCTGTTTGTAGTAGAGAAAATGACAGAACAAAATGCAGTATTTTAAAAAGGGCCAATAATTTGAATAGTGAAATATAAGTTACGGTACATGCATTGAAATAAATTGTAAGATTTCTCCTTTCAACGCACGGTAAACGCTATTCAACTGTCAAGCTATAGTAAACATAGCATTAACTTGAAGGTATAAAGAGTGCAAGTGCCCTACAGCTGCGGACTACTTCCCAGGCGAGTAACAAAACGATTTCCCAACTTGCTTCTACTTCCTTCTTTTTTCCTTGTTGCTACTATTCCAAACCTATCTAAACATTTTTTTCTTATTTGATTTTTTTATTCCCCTTGCTT
The DNA here is from genome assembly GCA_030220185.1 of Diploptera punctata. Taxonomy (NCBI): domain Eukaryota; kingdom Metazoa; phylum Arthropoda; class Insecta; order Blattodea; family Blaberidae; genus Diploptera; species Diploptera punctata. The sequence goes on along the minus strand of JASPKZ010010684.1, from coordinate 793,215 downwards.
CTCGTTTCTTTTCATCTCTTTCTATGCGCTCCGGGGGCTATCAATTTCTTGGCGAGAGCGACTTCCAATAGCGATACAATCACCCAGCGATCAGCATTTATACTTGTTCACAACAATCCAAAACCATCCACTTATAAAAGAAAAAAATCTAACCTCTTTGCGCAGAAACAAAAAAATGTTACATCATCATCATCGTCCATTCAAGTATTAGGCCCAGTGGTCCGTTACGGTCTCCCGCCATCTCCGAAAAGGTCGACCCACAGATCTTCTGCCTCGAGGAATGTAGTGAAGAATTTGTTTTGGTATTCTGTGACGATCCATGCGCTGAATATGGGCTAGCCAATTGTTTCTATATTCTTGGAGGTATTCAGATATAGGTACGATGTTTAACTCTCTGGCTATTGTTGAATTTCTTTGGTGGTCTAGAAGGCTATAACCTGCAGTTCGTCGCAGAAATTTCATCTCCGTGGCTGTAATATGACGATCATCCTGAGTTCTGATGGTCCAAGCTTCACTGCTATAACAGATTATGGGTCTAGCGAGAATTTTATAGATTTCCATTCTTGTGTGTCTCTGCACTTTTGATGGTTTAAAAACTTGGTTGATAATTCTTAAAGCTTTATTATAGTTTTGTATTTTAAAGGATATATCACATTCCTCATTATAAGTTAGATTATATCCTAAGTATTTAAATGAATTAACTTGCTCTAATATTGAATTCTGAATACAAATTTTACTTCTTACTGGGAATTTCCCTTGAAAGGCCATAACTTTAGATTTTGTTGTTGATATTTCCATGTTAAATCGTTGGGCTATTATATTAAGATGATGAGTGGAATATTGTAATTCATCTTCATTATTGCCGAAAAGAGCCTGGTCATCTGCATATAAGAGTGTGTCTAAAATTGTGTGTCTTGAGAGAGGAATATTACCATGAACTGTCAATCTCCAGTGTCTGATGATAGCATTAATGTATACATTAAACAGAAGTGGTGATAGAGGGCATCCTTGTTATATAAACTAGATAATACCCGGCGTGCGTTTCTACGCATAAATAAATTAATTATCTTCTTCTTCCTCACGGTTTAGGCTTATTTACTAGCCTGTTCCGGCTCCAAATTGCTGCTCTTTGGAGCTTGTAAGTATTTTGAAGTCAAGGCCTCCTGTTGTTTCAACTAATAAACATTGCCCACCCTGTTAACGTTAGTCAATTGTTTATAGTGTCCCCTGAGTACGCTACTAATAACGTACTGCAGGGTTAGTCCTTTGGAGGGGCTGCCTCCTTAAAGCCTTTGGACTTGCTTCCTTGTGTTTTATCCCCACAAGGAGGGTTGCCTCTTCCGCCTTCTGTCGTTGAGGACTTGACTCTTGTTTCCCCGAGCTGGGTCTCTTATTTCATCCCCAGAGATAGATGAATTGAGTAGCAAAATAATATCATCGTTAAATTCCATATGGTGGGATAAGCATATTTGGAAAGACACAAAAAATATATTGGTAAAACATTGGTGGAATCTGTTGCAATGTATGGAAGTGAGGTATGGACAATCAATAAGTACTACAAGAATAGACTAATAGCTCTAGAAATCGATTATTTACGGAGAAGTGCCAGAAAGTCTAGATTAGAACATGTCACAAATAAGGAAATTAGAAACATAATGGAAGCAGAAGAAAGCATAATTGAAAGAATTGAGAAGAAGGAATTAAAGTGGTTAGGACATGTTTTAAGAATGGAAGATGACCGACGGCTAAAGCAACTATATGAATGGCATCCGAACAGAAAGAAGAAAAGAGGGAGACCAAGGTTAACGTGGAAGGAAAACATGAAGACAGTAATGCAAGCTAGAGGGCTAAGCATCGAAGATGCCCAAGACCGTAGGCTTTGGAGGTTTGGCACGGGAAGACGGCAGCAGCTGTAAAAACCCGAAGATAGAGAGAGAGAGAGAGAGAGATTGGGTTGCCACTTCCGCCGTTCCGATATTTCTATGTGAGCCATGTCTGCCGTTGTGGTCTTCCGTGTTTGCAGCTTCCAGTGTGGTCGTTGCTCCCACGTTGCGGATTATTTTTAATCCCCTCTCCTCTTATCTAACCGCTTCCCGCTTAAGATCGTCTGGGTCATTGGTACTAAGTCTCCCTAACACGCCAAGGTGATAATCCACAGGGAAGATGAATTGTTGAAGGTTAATTAAATATGCATGGAAGCTTCTTGTAGGAAAGCCAGAGGGAAAACGCCCAGTTGGTAGACCAAGAATGAGGTGAGAGAACAACATTAACTATGATTTGAGGGAAGTAGATTATATAGGGAATGATTGGAAAGCATTAGCTCAGGATAGGGGTTTATGGAGAGCTTATGTCCGCGCGGCCATGAACCTACGGGTTCGATAGTGCCAGTGAGTAAGTAAGTAAGTAAGTAATTAGATTGTATGGTACACGCTGAGACTAACCAAACATGGCGGTTGGTAGTCAGTTTTTTAACTTCGGATTTCAGGTAAACTTCCACTTCTAATTGTCGGATTTCGATAATTTTTTAAAAACCTACCTCGGTTTCTTTTAATAGTATGTGCTGAGTTTCGTTGTGAAACATAAAAAATTGTGGCCGTTAGAGCGATTTTTATATTTTCTCTTCAGGTGAACTCCTACAATTAATTGTTTTAGAGGGTCCAATTGTGAATCTAAACTATCCAGGGACCAACTCCAACAGACACAAAAAAATAATCAAAATCGGTTCATTCGTTTAGGCAGTTTTTAATTTTGAATTTCAGGTAAACCTCCACTTCTAATTGTCATATTTCGCTCATTTTTTGACGAAATCTAGCTCGGTTTATTTTAAGAGCATGTGCTGAGTTTCGTTGTGAAACAAAAAATCGTGAGCGTTAGAGCGATTTTTATATTTTATCTTCAGGTGAACTCCTACACCTAATTGTTTTAAAGGGTCCAATTGTGAATCTAAACCATCCACGGACCCATACCAACACACACAAAAAATGTCATGAAAATCGGTCCATTCGTTTAGGCAGTTTTTAATTTTGAATTTCAGGTAAACCTCCACTCCAAGTTGTCGGATTTCGGTAATGTTTGGATAATACCTACCTTAGTTCATTTTAATAGAATATACTAAACAAGTCTGGAAGTTGTGTCTTGGGTGTAACTAAAGAAGTGTGTGCTTTTGCCTCGGGTGTAACTAGATAAGTGTACCTTGGGCGTAACTAAACGTGTCTGGGCGTTGGTGCCTTGGGCGTAACTACTATCACCGATACATAATAACTGAAGAAAGACTGGGCATCTAAACCCTTCATAATATCGTATCGCTTAAAATATGTCATAGGAAAGGATAAATACCTTATTAAAGAAAAGTAACCCCAGTACAGAACCTTGTGGCAGTAGAAAGTAAAAACTTTCACTTTTCTAGACAATCGGCTCTTGATGTCAGGTGGGTTGTTATCCCTGCGTGACGACCGCCTTTACCTCCCGAACAAGTGCCTGGTAACACATAAAATCCTGTTGACTGGCCGAGAATCGAATTCGGCAGTCATGTAAGTTGCAGTATTGCACTGCAGACAGATAGACGCCAAAACGTTATGGAAATTGTAGGTTGACTTATTGATCTGAAATGTAATGAGATACGTAAACGATATCAATCTACAAGCTCACCTGATAACAATCTACGATCGGTTTGCATCACGTGATCAACTTGTATAACGTATCTTATGAGGAGAGGACACGCACTGTAAGTCACCAAATTAAGTAACATTTTGTGAGATTAAAGAAGAAGACTTAAATAACTAACTAAACTAACTCACTCACTGTCTCTATCGAACCCGAAGGTTCATGGCCGCGCGGATATAAGCTGTCCATACATCCCTATCCTCAGCAAATGTTTTCCAATCATCCCTTGTATAATGTACTTCCTCAAATAATTCTTGGTCTACCTACTGGGCGACTTTCCTCTGCACTTACTACTAGGAGTTTCCATGTCCTCAATTTCATTTCCCATTCGTGAGACATGTTTTGTCAATCGCAGTCTACGAGACTTAACTGTATTTATTACACCCGGCTTTCTATAAAGATCACTTTTTTAAGTGATCCCACAACAGACCCGGAGGCCCTTGGGGTAGTAGGAGGTTAAGGCTCCCACTTTTTCTAGACAATCGGCACTTTATGTCAGCCGGGTTGTCAGCCCTGCGTGACGGCCGCCTTTACCCCCAGAACTAGCGTCTGGTACTCATTTCCGTTAGAGGCTGAGTCGGCCCCAGGGCCATAGTGCCGCCAGAGGGTTTGGGTCAGTTTAAAAATCCTGACCCCAACGGGACTTGAACCCTCGACCCTCCGGCTTGTAGCTCAGTGCCTTAACCACTACGCTACGGCGTGCCCCCATAAAGATCATTTAGCTCATTGTTATCCAATCTTCTCCATTCATCTATCTGTTCATCTCTCTTTGATGTGAAAAAACTCATATGAACTTTATTCCCAGATTCTTGTAATATTTTGTCCCCCCTTAAGGGGGGTGGTGGGTGAAAAATTGACCATTTGAGATCAAAATTGGCATTTTTTTGTTTTTTTGTACTAAAAAAATAACCTGAACTCTAAGGTATAAGTTGGCAAAGTTTCAGAGGTCTTTGGCGCTTCTAAGTGCCCTAAATTACGTCAGAGTTAAAAGGCTGCGCCAGTTAAATACCACCTGCATGCAAATCTTTAAACTTGGTTTTTTCACACTTTTATTTTCACTGAATTTTTGTGCGTTTAAAATTGAATGGAATTCAGAAATGTTGTCCTAGAAGGTTCAAATTTTTACTGCATGTCCTAAAAACAATGGGTAACAAAGTAGTGCATGGGTTTCATGATTGAAGTAGTATTTTAAGAAATAAAAAATAAAATGTATGCATTTTTTTTTAAATTCTACGCATGAGGTATATTTTTTTCTCCCTTTGTATTCACATTATAAGAATTCTAATGGTTGGTGTTTTTCTAAATATTTTAGGGATCCTGTAAAAAAATCAGACATTTTACTAAAAAATTGTGGAACCCATTTAATTATAATATATGCAAATGTGTTTAAATACAATATTTAATAACTCATAAAATAAATGTCTCACAAGAATGAAACTTAAACACGTCATTATGTATCATGCAGTGAATGTTTGTACAAAACATCACGTCTCTTAACTCAAAAAATGTAGAAAATAGAAATTTCACCCATCACCTCCTTAAAGTAAGAGTCCATGTTTCGCATCCATATAATATAACTGGTTATATTATATGGATGCGAAACATGGACTCTTACTTTAAGGGAGGAAAGGAGATTACAAGTATTTGAGAATAAAGTACTTACGAAAATTTTTGGACCAAAGAGATGAACAGACAGGAGAATGGAGAAGACTACATAACAATGAACTACATGGTCTTTATAGGAAGCCAGATATAATACGAACAGTTAAGTCTCGTAGACTGCGATGGGCAAGACATGTTGCACGTATGGGGAATGAAAGACTTGCATGGAAGGTTCTTGTAGGAAATCCAGAGGGAAAACGCCCAGTTCGTAGACCAAGAATGGTAAGGTAAAGTGATCCCACTACAGGCCTCAAGAGGCCCTTGGGGTAGTAGGAGGTTAGGGCTCCCACTTTTTCTAGACAATCGGCACTTTATGTCAGCCCTGCGTGACGGCCGCCTTTACCCCCAGAACAAGCGTCTGGTACTCATTTCAGTTAGAGGCTGAGTCGACCCTAGGGCCATAGTGCCGCCAGAAGGTTTGGGTCAGTTTAAAAATCCTGACCCCACCGGGGCTCGAACCCTCGACCCTCCGGCTTGTAGCTCAGTGCCTTAACCACTACGCTACGGCGTGCCCCAGACCAAGAATGAGGTGGGAGAATAACATTAACTATGATTTGAGGGAAGTAGATTATACAGGGAATCATTGGAAAGTATTAGCTCAGGATAGGGATGTATGGAGAGCGTATGTCCGCGCGGCCATGAACCTACGGGTTCGATAATGCCAGTGAGTAAGTAAGTATAATATAACTGGTAGAATAATAGTTTTATATATTTTCAGTTTAACGTTGTTTGAAAGGAGTTTGGTCGTCAAAAGTCTCTGTAATACATAATAGCACGCATTTCCAGAATTTTACTAGTACGATTTTCATAGTTGTTACGGAAACAATAAAAATTGCAAAAACCGGGGTCTTGGTTTACTCATTTTATAGACTGGGTGTCCACACAATCATCTGAACAAAATACTCACAACCAAGCCAATGCTTCAACAAGTACGGAGCTAATGCATTCTGCTGATGATGGGACTAGTACCGAAAGGCCTACAGAGTTTTAAAACAACTTAAGTTGAGGAGACGGACCTACAAGGTAACTAGTTTATAGTTTTTAACCGTACATTATATTACTGTGAACTATAAAATGAGTGAAAATCCACAGACATTATTATGTCATGATTTAGACATCTGTTTTGTGATAACAGCCGTAGATTTTCACTTGTTATGGTTGCTATGGAAACAATAAAGAAATCGAAAAACCGCCGTCAAGTTTTAGACTCGGGTTGAGAAATCCACCCCGAGACTAGATATCGATAAGGATTGCTATATATATCGTTCAATAATGTGAACTAAGAACGCAGGTACAGTTCAGTAACGCACGTAAAATAATTACTGAACGTGTGTCCTGAATTACAGTCTTCTGAGAATTTTTTTTTCATTAAATATTAATAATGAAAAAACTAATGAAGGATCCAAAGTTGAGAGAGAACATATATCGCGATATTAAATAAAAACGGAAATTACTGCAACGTTCGTTTGGCTTCTATCCACGAATTCCCTGATATTAAATATCGCCTGCATTTTGCAATCAGAAGCTATGACAAATAAACACGGCGTAATCAGTGTTAAAACGAATACAGTTGTAAACAGAGGTAAAAATTCACTCGAACACCCAGAAACCGTATAAACCGGGGTTTGAAGTCTATAATTAATAAATAACAGTTTTAAAAAAACTAAAATAACACGCTTTATTAGAAAACCGAACTAAAAAATGAAAAAATAATTTTAATTTTCAACGCGCTTGGGATAAAATTAAAATGGTCAACAAAAAAATCATATCCAACACATATAGAATAAAACTAGAGTTATCAACAAAAAAAACAATTTTACCATCAAAAGCGTGGGGTGCTCTATATCAATTAATATATTTGATAATAAACAGATATTGGTAAAAGTAAAGTCTCTAAGAAGAAAACGAAAAAATGCACGCATTATGAGCACGCTGTAGTCTGTCAGATAGATCAGTTGTGAGATTAGTCAGTAATATGTCGCAGTAGTCGAAGTGTGGCATTATAAGTCTGTACAAGTAAAGTGTACAGTGATCCCACTACAGGCCTCAGGAGGCCCTTGGGGTAGTAGGAGGTTAAGGCTCCCACTTTTTCTACACAATCGGCACTTTATGTCAGCCGGGTTGTCAGCCCTCCGTGACGGCCGCCTTTACCCCAGAACAAGCGTCTGGTACTCATTTCAGTTAGAGGCTGAGTCGACCCCAGGGCCATAGTGCCGCCAGAGGGTTTGGGTCAGTTTAAAAATCCTGACCCCAATGGGACTTGAACCCTCGACCCTCCGGCTTGTAGCTCAGTGCCTTAACCACTACGCTACGGCGTGCCCCCTGTCTGTACAAGTATTTGTTTTAATTTTGTAGGAAGGAAGTTTTTAAAACTATTTAGGGAGTGAAGAATTGAGAACACTTTCTTGCAGGTATTATTAATCTGGATTTTCCAGTCCAGGTGTTGGTCCATGTAGATACCCAGATTTTTTTACTACTGAGCTGTAGGGGATATTTTTGTCATTTAGGAGAATGGTAGGGATATTTTTCGTAATTTATAATGCTTTGGATTCGTCGATTTTCTATAATTATGCACTGTGTCTTGTCAGCATTTAGATTAAGTCCATGTTTCGACGACCATTTTGAAATTGAGACTAGGTCAGTATTCACTTTGTCTAGTGTGTCATGTACATCGTCAGGATGGGAGTGAATGTTCTTCTTCTTCTTCTTCGTTGTTTAGGCTAATATACTAGCCTGTTCCGGCTCCAAATTGCTGCTCTTTCCATCTTTTCTTTGGTCTTCCCAAGCTTCTTCTTCCTCTTGGTGAATAGTTGTTTGCAGCTTTTGGTATTCTATTCTCAGTCATCCTTGCCAAGTGTTCTTTCCAGTTTGTTCTGTGTTTCTCTATTGTTGAGTTCAATTCCTCAATTTTTACTAGTTTCTTATTTCTGTGTTATGTTCTTTGTCTGTTCATTGATATCCTGCTATTGGTCTGAGGAATCTCATTTCACCAGCCTGTATTCTGGCAGATTGTTGTGTTGTTACTGTCCATGTTTCGGATCCATAAGTAATAATAGGCACTGCCATTGTCTTTTATAATTTCATTATAGAGTCTTTCCTGGCTTTATTTTTCAAAGTTCTTTTTAGTGATCCTGTTATATAATTAAACTTATTTATTTCGTTATTTATATCTGTTTCTGCTGTGTATGATATTTCGCAACCCAGGAAGTTATATCTTACCACTTGTTCTATTGGTTTATTTTCTAATATTATCTTTGTCTGAACTGGATGAGCGCCCTTGAAGGCCATTGTTTTTTTATTTTTGTAAGGATATTTCCATGTTGTATTTTTTTGATATTTAATTTAGTTTATATAGCATTCTTTGTAGTTCGTCTTCTGTTTTTGCTATTAAAACCTGGTCATTTGCAAAGGCTACTGTTTTATTGCTATATTTCCTAAGTTAATTCCCCCCGTCGTCATTCTGAATGTAAATTTGCAAATCGTCAGCGTATAGGTGATGTCGACAATAAGCAAGTCTAGTGGACATGTCGTTAATATTGATAAAGAAGAGAAGTGGTCCTAACATTGAACCTTGTTGAACGACGCCCTTCCGTGATAGTGGATATAAGGATGATTGGAAAACATAAGCAGGATATGAATGTATGGAGAGCTATGGTTATAACCTCCGGATTCAATAGCGCAATTGAGTTAGTTAGTGAGTTAATATGTTAGTTAGTTATGGATTAGAAAAGATGTTTTGTTATAGTGAACATGAATGAAATATTTTGAACATAACTGTGTTGATGTTATACAACCAGTGGTACCAACTGAATGGACAGGATTAATAGCTGATACTAATCAAAAGCAATGCCAATTCACTCATTAAATTGCAAATTAGTGTAGCGAACATTTTAAAAGCGTGTTCTTCACATCATTTACACGTCATTTTGATTCTTTGATGAATTTGCTAACAGCTTCAAATGTAAACCAACAAATTTACATTCAATTTATTGCAGCAGAGGACTTCATTAGTGATACTCAATTCATATTAATATAAATATATGTTCATACATAGAAATACATTATATAATGGAAATGGACAGTTAATGACAAATGAGGGAAATTTTGAAGAACTGGCTGAATTCAAATACCTAGGAGCAATAATAACAAACAGGAATGAGATGCACAAAGAAATTAAACATAGGCTCAATTCTGGAAATGCGTGATATTATTCATACAGGGACTCTTGATGTCCCAACTTATGTAAAAAAATATTAAACTGAAAATATATAAAACTGTTATTCTACCAGTTATATTATATGGGTGCGAAACTTGGACTCTTAAGGGTAATAATATAAAGAAAGAAAACCAAACATTACTTTATTGTAACGGACTGTCAACAGCACGTACGGCTTACTGCCCTTGCGATCCATATTTGTAAATAACATTGTATGTATCTTACTTTTAGTTTAATAAAGTCCTACTACTACTTTAAGGGAGCAAGAAAAGATTACGAGTATTTGAGAAGACAATTTTTGGACTAAAGAGAGATGAACAGACAGGCGAATGGAGAAAACTCATAACAGTGAGCAACAAATTAATATTAAATATTGATCTTCTTCTTCTTCACTTCCTGGTTTATGCAAGAGTTGCCTGTTCCGTCTTCACTAATAGATATAAGACCTTCTCTTCCGAAGACGTCCGACATCTCTTCTTCCTCTTGGAAAATAATGGAAGATTTTATTTGGTAATCTATTTTCTTTCATTCTTTCTACATGTTCTTTCCACTGTATCTTGTTGTTAAATATCTTTTTTATGGAGTAGATCTGCAGTTCTTCACGGATATCCTCGTTTCTTATCTGGTCCATTCTAGTGCAGCCTTTTGCTCTTCTTAAAAATTTCATCTCGGCTGCTTGGATTTTACTTTCTTGTTTGGTAGTGGTAATCCAAGATTCACTCCCATACAAAAGGACAGGGACAGCCATTGTTTAATAAAATTTTAATTTTGTTTGTTTATGGGCTTTATTATCCAATGTTCTATTTATTGTACCACAAATAGCTTGAAACTGATGTGTTTTGTGTTCAATATCTTTATCATACCCATAGCTGATGTCACATCCTAAATATTTAAAGTGAGATACTTGTTCAATAATTTCGTCTCTAATTACTATTTTTGCACGCAGAGTATTTCTTCCACAAAATGCCATTACTTTTGTTTTACTTATTGAAATTTTAAAATTATAATCGCTACATATTGCATAAATATTGATATATAAATATATTTGGGGGTAACATTTTCTTCGAGGCCTTTTTCAATGATTTTAAGTCCAAAAAATCCCTAATATACATACTTTGTATTCTTCTTACGTCCCTATGATCTTTCTCCATGCGGTTTGTAGGTGTTGATCTTTTTGGGCAACCTTGTATTGTCCATTCTGTCTAAATGTTCTTTCCATCGGTATTTGTGCTCTTCTAGTTTATCGAGTATTGAAAATATCTCCAGTTCATTTCTTATTGATTCATTGTGTAATCTATCCATGCGTCTACATCCTTTTACGGATCTTAAAAATTTCATTTCAGTGGCTTGAATGTGATATATATATATATGTCTACTGCTGTGGTCTCGAGGTAGCGTGCTGCCTTGTCACTCAGCGGGCTCGGGTTAGATTGCCGGTCGGGATAGGCTCCTGGGTGAGGTTTTTTTCGGGTTTTTTCTCACCTATAAGACAAATGTCAGGAAGCTTAGGGCCCAACAGTCCCCAAAAATCATTCGGCCATTATCATCATCCTTATCATTATCATCATCATCCTTCACCGGTGTGGAAAGCAACGGGAAGCTACCACACCTATAATTCCCTAGTAAAGCTACAAAGCATAGCATTAAAATGCTATGACTGCAGGGAAAGACCTGCCCTCGAGCAGAATTACTATGGAATTATGGAATATATATATGTTATGATAAGAAAAATGCTTGGACGGGATTCGAACCCGGAACTCTGAGTCTGTACCTCAGCGTGTTATCCATTACACCAGCAGGCGAATCCAATCCAAACACTTATTTTTTTCTTATATATGTATTATATTCTCCATTATTACTAGATGTCGCGAGAACTCGGTCTTCACTGTCATCTAGTAGCTGACTATAACAAGTAAGCAAATTAAAGAGAATATTTTTACTTTATAGCAGTGACGCTTTATCGACGTTATAATTAAATGCCATTACTCAATGTTAAACATTTAATTATAGTATATATATATATATATATATATAATGTCCAAAAAATACAACATGGAAATATCTTCACAAAAATAAACAAAAACCAAGGCCTTCAAGGGCGCTCATCCAGTTCGGACAAAGATAATATTAGAAAATAAACCAATAGAACAAGTGGTAAGATATAACTTCCCAGGTTGCGAAATATCATACACAGCGGAAACAGATATAAATAACAAACTAAATAAGTTTAATTATATAACAGGAACACTAAAAAGAACTTTGAAAAATAAAGCCAGGAAAGACTCTATAATGAAATTATACAAGACAATGGCAGTGCCTATTATTACTTATGGATCCGAAACATGGACAGTAACAACACAACAATCTGCCAGAATACAAGCTGCTGAAATGAGATTCCTCAGACCAATAGCAGGATATCAAAGAACAGACAAACAACACAACACAGAAATAAGACAACAACTAAAAGTAGAGGAATTAAACACAAAAATAGTAAAATCCAGAACAAACTATAAAGAACACTTGGCAAGGATGACTGAGAATAGAATACCAAAAGCAGCATACAGCTATTCACCACTAGGAAGAAGATGTTTGGGAAGACCAAATAAAATATGGAAAGAGCAGCAATTTGGAGCCGGAACAGGGTAGTAAATAAGCCTAAACCGCGAAGAAGAAGAAGATATATAACATATATCTTAACCTACAGGGTGGACCGCTCGAATGGACCTAATTTCAATTGCTTGTTACTGGCAAACGGTTGAAGATAGAAACTTAAACAACGTTCATATTACAGAAAAACTCACCAAGTTTTGATATCCAGATCACCACATCTCTATATGAGCCCCAGCAGTCACTGTGACGATATCAAAGCGATGAACAATTTCTTGCCAAGTACGTTGGAGTATGTCTTCTGGAATGTTCTCAATAGCCTCTATGATGCGCTCACGAAGATCACGAAGGTCTTTGACTGGGGTGGTGTAAACTTTATCTTTGACATAGCCCCAGAGAAAGAAATCCAGTGGTGTTAAATCGGGAGATCTCGGGGGCCACGCGATTGGTCCTCCCCTACCAATCCAACGGCCAGGGAAAATGTTGTCCAAAGTCGTACGAACTTCATTGGACCAGTGGGGAGGAGCACCATCTTGCTGGAAAACGATGTTAGGCTGCAGTTGTTCAATTTGTGGAAAGAAGAACTGCTCCAGCATGTCAAGATATGTGGTACCACGAACAGTTTTCTCGGCGAAGAAAAAACGGTCCAATGACCTTATTATGTGACAAACTGCACCAAACATTCATCTTCGGACTATCACGAACATGCTCTTGAATAGCGTGAGGATTCTCCGATCCCCAGATCCGCACATTATGCCGGTTTACCTTGCCTGACAAATGGAAAGTGGCTTCGTCCGAGAAGAAAATCTTGGTCATGAAGTCAGGATCAGCGCCGAGACGGTCCAGCATCGTATTGGCGAATTCCACTCGTTTCGGCATGTCATTCGGCTCCAGACGTTGCACTAACTGCACTTTATATGCGTGCAGTTTGAGGCGTTTGTGGACAATCCGTTGTAATGTCGATTTTGGTATTTGAAGTTCCCGCGAAGCTCTTCTTAATGACTTCCGGGGGCTTCGCTCAAATGCGGCTTGAACACTTGCTACCATTTCATCGGATGCTCTGCGACCACCACCATGCTTCTTCAACACAGATCCTGTAGCTAATAATGTATCACGCCACTTCTTTATGCTTCTAGCAGTTGGAGCATCACGGTTAAACACACGCCGGAAACTCCCTTTGAACTCTAATGATTGATTTAAACTCCGCATACCACAAAACAGCTTGCGCTTTCATCTGCGGAGTCGCCATTTTCACAAACAATTAAATCTAAGAACGAGAAGAAACGTATCTTTGTGCCATCTACCGACAGGATTCGAAACTTGGTGAGTTTTTCTGTACTATGAACGTTGTTTTAAGTTTCTATCTTCAACCGTTTGCCAGTAACAAGCAATTGAAATTAGGTCCAGCTTGCGCTTTCATCTGCGGAGTCGCCATTTTCACAAACAATTAAATCTAAGAACGAGAAACGTATCTTTGTGCCATCTACCGACAGGATTCGAAACTTGGTGAGTTTTTCTGTACTATGAACGTTGTTTTAAGTTTCTATCTTCAACCGTTTGCCAGTAACAAGCAATTGAAATTAGGTCCATTCGAGCGGTCCGCCCTGTATAAAAATTTCGTGTCACGTTTGTTTGTCCGCGATGGAATCCTAAACTACTGAACCGATTTTAATAAAATTTTGCACACTGTGTGCAGTTTGATCCAACTTGAGACTCAGGGTAGTTTATAACTAAATTTATAGTCACATTATTTTTTATTGCATATTATCTGTTTATTATTTAACAAACAGTTATAATTATCTGTGAGTACCATACAATTCTAACAGATGGCGGTGTAATTATCTGTGAGTTCCATACGATTCTAACAGATGGCGGTGTAAGGTAATTTGGTAAGGTAATTGGTTTATTATTTAACAAAGAGATATCCAGATGCTGTGTTTTTTGTTGCAACCGCGAATTTCAATTGAATTACAAATATTGATTATTTCATAATTTAAGTGTGTTCAGTGTTTATTTTATTTTCAATATTATTAATTTCGTGTGTAAGTATTAGTTTTAAGTAATCTGGCTGAAAGACAGCAACTTAATTTAAATTTTTAACGTATACCTTAGCCACAGCAACGCGTGACCGGGACTTGTAGTATGTATATATATATATATATATATATATATATATACATGTTATAATTAAATAATTAACATTGAGCAATGCAAGCTTAATATGGTATGACAAGAAAAATAAATGCCTGGACGGGATTCGAACCCGGAACTCTGAGTCTGTACCTCAGCGTGTTATCCGTTACACCACCAGGCGAATCCAATCCAAACACTTATCATACCATATTAAGCTTGCATTGCTCAATGTTAAATATTTAATTATAACATCTATAAAGCGCCACTGCTATAAAGTAAAAAAAATATTCTCTTCAATTTGCTTACTTGTTATAGTCAGCTACTAGATGGCAGAAACCGAGTTCTCGCGACATCTAGTAATAATGGAGAATATAATACATATATAAGAAAAATAAGTGTTTGAATTGGATTCGCCTGGTAGTGTAATGGATAACACGCTGAGGTACAGACTCAGAGTTCCGGATTCGAATCCCGTGCAGGCATTTATTTTTCTTATCATACTATATACGTACCTACATACAAATAATAAAAAAGGAATTTTATTCCGAATTTTGTGCTGGTTCGATAAAACGTATTTGAAATATGGATGTCATAAAAACATGTAGGCTACATTACATGAGAAATAGTGATTCAGATGGCAAAAAGCGTCTCGTTCTAAGGTACACGGAAAATATAATTGGATCTCATTATGCGCTGCCTAGAACTTTCCAGTGAGAGATATTTTTATGCTGCTGTAATGATGATATGATTCTTTTCACCTCTACGTTTCCCGTTAGATCTTTTTTGATGACCAACAGATGGCATTCGAGAGAGATGCTTTGAGAAATCTTACTTTTGTAGTGCGTTTCGTTAACTTTTCTAGAAGAGTGACGCTTGATATGACCTCTGTGAAGGTCATTTGTACACAGTAGCTACTTTATCATAAGTAATGCCACGAGTGATTTCCAAATTATCGATAAATTCACGACTCACGGAGTGAGAGTCAATTCATCTAGAGAATTTGGAAATCAAGAGTGACATTTGTTAGGACTATTTAACGAATAAAATTAAGCTGTTTACTCACAAATCATTATTTAAATATAGTTATTTTAAACTATTTATATATTTAATGTAAACGGCGATGTTTGAAAACAAATGAGAAACGATTGGTACGCTTCGTCTGCTTCTTTTGTTTATCACTGCAACCAGATCATACTATTTATTGCCAAAGGAACGTACTATTGTAAGAATGCTCTCTAGTGGAGAAAAAATGAAACACATCAAACTGTATATTAATTCATTTTTGATGTCGTATGATGTAAATATGACAATTATATTTTTTCTGGTTTGTTACCTGGGAAAAATACATTTAAGAAAGTGCAAACAGTGGTTTCTTTTTTTGGTGGTATAATCAATTGCTACAAATGTTTTTATATTAACTCCCGCATGTGGCATGTGTAGACATTCATGCACTATATATACAATCTGGTAGCCGTATTTCTCACAGGCCTCAGTCACTGCAAAATAATGGTCAGACCTGTCCAGAATATTAAAAAGGAGGAGCCTTCTTTAATATGGTAATTATAACACTGATAAATATTTCGTGAAACACGACTGTGATTGGTTGAAAACAGAAATCATTGAAACGTGATTGGTCATCGACTCCCATTTGGGGCATGAGTTAAATAGTCAAACAGATGAGTTTTTCTCTTGCATTTTAACAATTTAATACTCAAATTTTTATTTATTTTAATTACTTAACTCATGCCCCAAACGGGAGTCAACGAAAAACGTTTCAAAATAATCCCCCTGAAACCTCAATTAACTCGGTTTAGAAGCTGGAAGTTCACTTTCTCTATATGAACCCCTGAAACCTCCGAAAGCATCAAATCAACGCCTCAGTATGGAAATGGATGTCCCACGCAACATCATCATCATCATCCGGTATCATGGCAGTTGCCGCCGTCTTCCGGAAACCAAACGCCATTCCTCTCTGTCCATCCATTGATCTTCCTCCATTCCTCTGATATTCATAACTGCTTGTACCCCTTCTATCCAAGTTTTCTTCGGTCTTCCTCCTTTCCATTGGGATCCATTCCATAACAATTTTTGGCAATCTTTGCTCTGGCATTCGTTTGACATGACCATACCACTCTAATCTTTTCTTTTCTATGATGTCTATGATGTCCGGCTCCTCTTGTACACCCATAATTTCCCTTATTTCTTTATTTCGTATTCTATCCATTCTAGATTTTCCAGCTGATCTTCTTAAAACAACCATTTCTGTACTTAAAATTCTTTTCGTTTCCCTGGTAGGAATTTGCCAGACTTCAGCACCATATGTTAAAATGCTCTGAATTATGGTTTGATATATTTGTAATTTTCTATTTTTCGTTTGACATGACCATACCACTGTAATCTTTTCTTTTCTATGATGTCTATGATGTCCGGCTCCTCTTGTACACCCATAATTTCCCTTATTTCTTTATTTCGTATTCTATCCATTCTAGATTTTCCAGCTGATCTTCTTAAAACATCCATTTCTGTACTTAAAATTCTTTTCATTTCCCTGGTAGGAATTTGTCAGACTTCAGCACCATATGTTAAAATGCTCTGAATTATGGTTTGATATATTTGTAATTTTCTATTTTTTGTAATATTTTTGCTCCAACAAACAGAGGTTAAACTATTTATTGCAACACACTGTGCATACATTCTATGTTTCACTCTACGAAAACTTCCTTACGACGATTGCTTGATTTACGAAATCGTATCACAGAAGCAGCAGTTTTTTTTTCTTTTTTTTTCTGTTTAAATGTTAGAGTCTAAATTTCTTTTCACAGCTGAATGACAGATTTTTTTACCTAGATGTCAGCCACGTAGGAAGGCAGCAGAATCCATATATAAATAGGCAGAGACAAAACAGTTACATATCAGTTTCTCCTCTGTTTGCCAACCGATTTCTTGAGTAGCTATTGACGAGTTTAGTATTATCAATAAAAGATTTTGGAAACAGTTAGTACTGCCGTTTTTAACTACAAGGCAGTTTTTATGTAAAATATCCATGTTGCAAGAGTTAAATTTCTTCCAGTAAAACACGTGATGTACAAACGCCATGTCCAAAAAATTATCTGCCGATTTTAACAGCAAGGCACTAAAATCCAGCGCCAAAGTTGTCATTTAAACTGTGGGTAAGTAATACATGTAGGGACCAACATGTGTTAATCACAGAGGTAGACGATCATCCTGCCAGTGTAGGGGTGACATGTGGTCAGCATGTCGGGTCCCCCAGCCGTTATAGCTGGTTTTGTCAATAGTTTTGCATGTGTCTGATTGGGTCACTCGATAGTTTAGATTCACAATTCGACCCTCAAAAACCATTAGGTGTAGGAGTTCACCTGAAGTAAAAATGTAAGAATCGCTCGAGCCATCTTATTTTTCGATATATCACAACGAAATTCAGTGCATCCTATTAAAATAAACCGAGGTAGGCATTGTCCGAAAATGAACGAAAACCGACAATTAGAAGTGGAGGTTTACTTGAAATCCGAAATTAAAAACTGGACCAACTTTGATGAAAAATGTTGTGCGTGTTTAATTGAGTCCCTAGATGTTTTAGATTCATAATTGGACTCCGTAGGTGGAGCTCCGATTGGGTTACAGGATTTTTATGTCAGATGTATAGTCATCTGCATTACCGACATATTCCGCGCGACAACACTGTGACGTCATAATGCACGCTTCTTGGACCACAGGAGATGGCAGTGAGGAGTTTTCTTGCGAACTTATTAATTAGTGAATTTCATGGTAAAATGATTTTTCGGGCAGGACTGCATCTACCGGGTCCGTAGTGACGTGTTATTTATGGTCGAATTTCGTCTACTTGGCGAACATTAATGTATGTAAAACTTCAAATAACATTGCCTTCCTTCATTCAAATGGATAGAGTCTTTAGAGACACCCTGTATAATGTGGAGGAATGAATACACGCGAGTTTAACATGTATTTACAAATAAATATTATTCGTGTCCTTGACCTGACCTTGATGACTCTTCAGACAAGTAGATATGAGAGTATGAAGAAATAATGAATAGAAGTTGGTTTAACAGAGCTTGGGAAGTGCAGCTGAGCGTGTGATGGGAAGCATAAGCCATCATTCGGTTCACCAAGTCACTGAGGCGACGTAATGGTGATTACAACGCTGGAACAAGCAACCAACCTCGTATCATGATTACCAGAGACCAATTAACGTCTTCTCTAAATATCACTGCGCTATTCTAGGGCAACTCAGAACTAAAACGTGCTAACTCACATTTTGACGTTATGAAAGGGAAAACAGACACTATTCAGAGAATAACTTACAAATAGGACTATATATAGGGAAGTTCGTGTAATGTGGACCCTTCTGTTTGAGTGTAACCTGTTAATATTTTCTTTGATTGGTGCTGCCCTCGAACAGAAAATATTTTTACTTCTTCCCCTCAACAACTATTATGTGTTCAAGGTCAGTTTCTTTTATTCTTTGTGCGAAGAAGGGTTTATTTGTGATATTTATGAAAATGACCACTTTAAAAGTTTTTCAAGCTAAGAATCAATTCTTAATTTCTGCTGTTGAACATTACAAATGTTGAAAAAACTCCTAAATATATTATATTATGTAGACGCTGTTTTAATATAGTGACGGGTTTGGTTTGATATCATGTGACGTGGTGACTGTATAAAATAATAATTAAACATAACAAAGGAATTCGGTTAATGTGGACCCTACACGAGGACCCGGGTCCACTTTACACGAATACGTATATTTTATCAATGAGGATGCTATCTATAAAAACCATTCACTTAATTAATTTTATTTAATATCCTTGTAATTTTACTAAACCCAAAGACCGTCGCTGTCTGCAGTTGAATGACGTGTGAATGTTATAATCAACAATAATTTTTCAAAACGTTAAATAAATATCAACACTTTTTAATTATGATCAGTCATAAATATTTTCACATTAATCTGTGTCTGTCTGTGTAAATTAATAGAGTAAATAAACTTAAAAATAGACTGAAAGCTAAGGTGGACTCTGGGGTCCACTTTACCCGAATATGGAGGTTAAAGTGGACCTTTCTTGTAATGTAAAAAGTTTATAAATTATGAAGATGTTTCCATATTTGAATAAAATAACAATGCTATTTCATAGTTACAACACTAATGATAATCACTGTAATTAAACAAAATCAAATACCTTATTTAAAAGAAGAAAAACAACAAATTTGAAACAGGGGTTCTAAGTTCCTCTAGTAGATATTATCTATATCTTATATTTACTCAACCTAGGATTTAAGGAGAGATCAGGGCTTGCTTGGTTTAGGCTAGGGGCATGGAAATTTCTAAAAATTAGCGACGATCACGATATGCGAATATGTCCAATGTGCGGGAGCTTTGAAGACGAGATACATATATTAGGAAAATGTAACGATTTAGAATATTAGAGGCGTCAGTTATTACCGGAAAGATTTCTAAATTTAATTCGTGAAAGATTGACATGCTACGAGTTATTGGTAAATCCAGAAAATTGGATAAACTTGGGTAAATTTCTGGACAAATCGCGGAAAATAAGAAAAACACTCATTCATGAATAAATATATGTTATCAAAATGCAATACCATTAATTCTTAATAATTATACATAACTTAATTAATGTATAATGTTATTGTATTATTATTATTATTATTATTATTGTTATTATTATTATTATTATTATTATTATTATTATTATTATTATTATTATTATTATTATTATTATTATTATTATTATTATTATTATTATTATTATTATTGAAGAAGTATATTGCTTTGTCCCACGTAGTGGCGACGTTTTGAAGAAGTAATTCTCTTCATGCCCGATGTTGTAGTTACATTTTGAAGGATTGGTGTCCCAAAAAGAATTATTGGTTCAGGTTGGGTTTAATTTTCTGTAGAGCCGGATTCTCTTCTCAAGGTCGGAAGTTGGTACACTGGATAGGAAAACATTTCAAAATCATAAAAAAATGTTTCTTGTAGAAATAATTACAAATTTATTCACTATGTAGGTTCCCAGCAGATTAAGTAAATTATCAATTAAAATAAATTATTTTCTTTTCTGGAATCAATTATTCTTCTTGTATTAAATATTACATTTTATCTTGAAAACTGTTATTGCTTCTATCTTTGTTTAAAGTTGTATGCAGAATGACTAGTGTAATTCTTTTATAATTTTAAAGAACATTATTACATCACATGATGTTAATTTTAAAATCTATTGGTTAATAGTCCATTAAATATAAGGTTTAAATTTGATTTGTTAAATAAGAAAGTTAATTGTTTTAACATCCAATCAGAGTTTAGTTTTACTTTCATTTAAAAAATACGAAGTTAAGCAGGTGTTCTTATTACAGTTATAACAGAAGGATTTATAACTTTGACAACAATGACTTAAAACAATTTTTAAAAGCATTATTTACAAAAACTGTTATGTAATACAATTTCTTTAATTGTTACTGAGACATTTTTATTCAACAATAACCAACAATGAATTATTTAGATGTTTTTTCTTTATTTAAGTTATATTTAAATATTAAGAGAATTTTAAAATACAAAATTATTAACTTTAACTTTCATATTTATTACATATTATATAATATTAAAATTCTGCTATATTATGTAATTGTAATATTATTGTTTTCTTTTTGTTTTTCTTTACACCAGTACCAATTATTACTTTATTGTAACGACTGTCAACAGCACGTACGGCTTACTGCCCGTGCGACCCATATTTGTAAATAATATTGTAAATATCTTACTTTTTGTCTAATAAAGTCCTACTGCTGCTATATTTGCTAGTTTTTCTTGTTTAACTGTAATAATAGATGTACCCTAATTACGTAAGCTCCTCCGGTCTGTAAATCAACGCGTCGGAATTGATTTTAATAGGAGATGTTATCTATACTCCTATAATTAAGTCAGCAGGTCCTTCATTGAAATTCTCAATTTCCTTATTAGATCAAACTCTGCTGCATAATGCATGGATACACCGTCCGCACTGGTTATTGGATTTCTCAAAGTAAATTTCAAAACCAATATCGGATAAGAAAGTCCGCCCGCCATCTTGTGCTGAGTTCTAACTTTCTCGGTATTAATGCAATTTTTCACGTGAAATTACGAACACAAAATAAATACAAAACTCGGGATATATATGTGGGGTTCAGAGCAAAAGTGGACCAAGTCCAAAATTAAAAAATCCTAGCACATATGCTATCTATTTATTTCTTTGATAATTTGTTAACATGTCTGAAGAAGGTACAGTGTATCGAAACAGCTGTCACTGAATTATATCTTAATAAATATGAAAATCAAATAAAACTAAGTTTTATTTTTATTTAATTATTAAATATAGATTTTCATCAAGTAAACACCAACTCAATTGATTATTTATTTATTTTACCTGATGGAGTTAAGACCGTAAGGTCTTCTCTTCCACTTCACATTCTTAAATGAAAGTAAACTGAACTCTGATTGGATGTTAAAACAATTAACTTTCTTATTTAACAAATCAAATTAAACCTTATATTGAAATAACTATTAACCAATAGAATTTAAATATAACATCACGTGATGTAATAATGGTCTTTAAAAAATTATAAAAGTCATTCTGCATACAACTTTCAACAAAGATAGAAGCAACAGAGGTCTCCTAATAAAATGTAATATTTAATACAAGAAGAATAATTGATTCAAGAAAAGAAAATAATTTAATTTTTAATTGACGGTGAAGAATAATACCACCTACATTTACTTAATCTGCTGGGAACTTTAAAAAGTGAATAAATATGCAATTATTTCTACAAGAAACATTTTTTAGTAATTTTGAAGTGTTTTCCTATCCAGTGTACCGAGAGAAGAGAAGAGAATCCGGCTCTACCGAAAATTAAACCCAACCTAAACCAATGATCCTTTTTTGGGACAAAATGTTACCATCACATTGAGAATTCACATGAAGAGAAATACTTCTTCAAAATGTCACCACAACGTGGGGCATGAAGATCCTACTTGTTCAATGCTAAGGTACGGTTATTATGATTGGTCAGGTCTCATTTACCCATAACGATTTGAACTCTACCAATATTTCATATGATGCGTTTAAAACGTTTTTTATATCCAATCAAATCTTGCAGCTATTGATGTAATATTGCCAACAGCACGGAATTAAAAACAGCTAATGGATTGTAATTAAATTTCTTGGTAATTAAACGCATTGAGTTTCTGATAGCTGAAGGCTGTAATGCGATACAAACACAAAACAAGAAGTTGTGGTACAATTTGATACAATTCTCAATTACCTGTACCTGGAAAGCAGCTCAGCAAAGTTTATAAGAAAAACAGACTCTTTAAAACACAATTTTCAGTTCTGGTTCGAGAAATAAAAACATCCGTAGACAGGAATTGCGTAAACTAACTGAATTCCTCAGCAAGTCGAATTTATGGCACGATTTCGTTCGTTTATGGAATATATATATTTTGTTACATTGGAGAAACTCAATTGTCGTGGTGGAGTGGCTTGCGTGCTTAAATGATCCCGACAGCTATGCCGGCGGTAGCATTGCTGCCGATAGGGTTACCCATGCCGGACTGGTCGAAGGTGATAAGCCAGACGAAAAAAGTACCTTGGTCGAAAGAGTGACGATCTTTCACCGTAAAAATACAACCGTCAAGAAATGCGGACATGGGTTCAACTGGGGTAAAATTTTCCGGAGGTCAAATAGTCCCCCATTCGGTTCTCCGGGCGGGGACTACTTCAGGGAACACATGCCAAAGGCTCAAACACAGGGACATGTTCCTAGGAACATGGAATGTTAGGACTTTGTACAATAGCGGGGCACTAGAGATATTAACGCGGGGGTTAGATAAATCGCCCTTGGATATAG